>JBBBVU010000007.1:12868071-12915374 GCA_037177055.1 Atherinosoma microstoma | reverse complement strand
TCAACCTGTCCCCCTCACATCTCATGTGATGAAGGTGTTTGAGAGGCTGGTCTTAGCCCAACTGAGGCCGCAGGTGAAAACTTCGCTCAACCCTCTACCCTCTCTACTGTTTCTGAATTTTGAAGCTGCATTAGGTCACATTTGACTTCTTGTAGCAGAGAAACTACTAAACATCTGCAGTAAGCTGAGTTACACTGTTGTCTTTAAATATTCAAATCTTTTGCTTTTGCTGCTGTTGTCCACAAGAGGGCATCGAATACTCATTACTGTGTCAAACTACTGCAGAGCTAAGGTTTGTTAGCAGGTTAAATAATGAAAACTTTCACATAATAAATGTGAATTCCTGACAAGCAAACTGGAACAGCATTGAGTTCAAAACTACCAAAACCAAAAATAACCTTTTTTAACAAGTGATTTGATGTCTGTATGTAA
Organism: Atherinosoma microstoma; assembly: GCA_037177055.1. Classification (NCBI taxonomy): domain Eukaryota; kingdom Metazoa; phylum Chordata; class Actinopteri; order Atheriniformes; family Atherinidae; genus Atherinosoma; species Atherinosoma microstoma. The sequence continues at coordinate 12,914,942 of JBBBVU010000007.1, read as the reverse complement.
AGCTCCTAACTCTGAAAGCTGGATTATAAAGTGGTCCAATATACATAATAGTAAAAGTATTGAGTAACATGAATTTAAATTAAAATGATGTTTATAGTTAACATCTTAAAAATCTGATGTCACACAGTTCGGAGAACAGATGGTGCCAAACAGCCAAAAACGGCCATTTTGAAGCCCTCGCCTGAACGTTTGCCTTAAGTTGTCTCTAATTTTGTTTTGCTTCACTTTATCAGAGTTGGCCTTTGCAGAGATGATGTTTACATGTTTACTGTGACATCATCATAGAGCTACATCATTACAAAGGGATTATCATACCCATCTTTAATAGTGTTTTCTTTTTTCTTTTTGGCAAGCCTGAAACTTTTTTCCATCTTTGCTATTTGCCATCTTCATTTATACCTCACCAGTAACATGTATACTATTATTTACACATCTTAACACATCTCACAAATATTCCCTTTTACTATCACTCCAAAAGTATTCAACCAGACCTTGTGGTTACAGACATATACTACATTTCATTATGGGTATGCAATTTTCAAACAGAGGTCTCAAACTTTGTGACCAGAATCATCACATTATCTTCGAAAAATCCTTACTCATGCAGCTCAGGCAGAGCGTGGTTCGTTTTCATAAATTTGACTCAAAAAGTGGGAGAACTGTTGTGGCAAGCTTGTAAATTTTATTTCCAGGTGTAAATGTTTTGTTACCGATTGTATTTTTTCATTTCTTTTTGTTAATGAAGAAACAACAGAGCGCATTCAAAGTAAGAAAACATTTATAGATACATACGATATACTGATGTGATAAAACACATGAGCGTCACATGTAGGTCAGGAGGAAGCGGTTGAGGAATTTGTAGCAAAATTCAGTATCAAAGATGTCATGATGTTTACTCTGTCGTCAACTGGACATTATGATTATGACAGATTTTTTTTGTATAAAGCAACAAGACTATTTTTTCTTTCAAATGAAACGGATTTAGACTTATTACTCATCTCTTTTATGGAAGGCAAAACTACGCATTTAATGTTGCTGTTGATCAAAAAAACTGATCATTTCTACAACATTTTCACGAGCAGCTGTGACTCCAAAGACATCTTTGATGATTTCTGCTGTGAATTCCCGGTTTGTGGAACAAACATGCACCTCGGGTGGGTAAGTGTGAAGCGTACAGTTAACCGACAGACAAAATACATTTACAGTTAACAGCGTGTGGACCACATGAATTTTTACCACTCTGCTGCAGGCACAATGAAAAACAAAAACATTGTTTGTACACTTGAAAGATTGTAAGTAACTGAACTGCCAAAGAACTAAAAAAACAAAACAAAACAAAAAAAACGTAAAAGCCCTTCAGAGATAAATGACAGATTATTTCCACTTCTTTAAATGATGATAAAAACTGGAATGTTTTCAGACATCTGTCATTGGCTTCTCAATCCCTGCTAACCCTTGGATTTCTTCATATTTTGGTTTTCAGCAGTGCCAACACAATGCAGTGGTAAAAACACAGTTTGAGCAGAGTGAGTATTCAGTGTGGCGGAGGGAAAAAAAACCCCAAAACAAGACACTGTAACTTAAATCACACCCGAATCGATGGACAACATCATTACCCATGACCTGAAACATGTTAAAATGTCCAACACAAACTTTTTTATTATTGCTGCTTCTTCATGGCACAAGTAATGAAAACAATACATCATGTTTTTCATACTATTATGTTCTCTGTTGCCATGCAAGCTCACTACAGTACTGCTTCTATATTAGCTTATAATACACAGAGCGACAAAATGGTAGAGAGAACAGAGCAGGTTCGTGTGATTCGCTGTTTACGGTGCCAGACTAACGTCTACAGCTGGTTTTACAGTTACTGAGTAGATACAAAAGGTCTGATATTGTTATCACACAAATAATGTTTGTGATAGCATTAGCAATATTTATAATAATAATGATGATTAAAAAACAAACAAACAAAAAAAAAAAACACACGCACACATTCTCAGGGCATCACAAATGTCATAAACTACAGGGGACCAAACATAATGTTTGAAATAATTTAAACATTTCTGACATTCATTGTTTTTGGGTGTTTTTTTTGTTGGTTTTTTTTACATTTTTATTATGTACAGTATATATTTATTTGTATAGAAGTAGTGCTTAATTTCTAGAAATAGAAATGGAAAAAACACAAGGGCTGCATTCTGTGAATGCTGTGCAAATAACATTTTTTTAACCAGACTTCACTGCCCAACAAACACACAACACCCCCCTCCCCCCCCAATATTCTTCACAAACAAACACATAAAGTTCAACTTTTAGACTCATTCATATCTTCCATTTCAAATGAAATCTGCCATCCTCTCACAGACTAAAGACTGCAGGCAGCTTTGGATCAGGCAGGGAAATGTACATCAGCTTCATCTTTATTTGCCTACAACACAACAAAAGTGACCAGCCACTTTACCAACCAGGTTCTGACATTCGTTGAATTTAATTCACCTGCCAAAGCCAAAAAAATGAGTGAGTTTAGTCTCACTTCTTAAAATCTCGCTGTAACACCTCGACTCTAGTCTGACTGAAGAACATATGGCCTCACAGAACACATTCGTCAGCATGCAGTAAAACCTTCCTTCAGGCTTTTTTCTCCCTCAACTTGTTCTTATTTGACCTGCCAGCAGGAAATCAAACTTAAATGGGACTGCAGAATGAACTGAGGACAAGAACACACCTGAGGACTGTCGACCTCTCCTGCTTTACTGTAGAGCTCATTCCCTCCTGTTATTGTGGACGTGGTGTGTTTTTTTAAAATCAGTGCTGGCAGTGTTGGCACCTCACAGATGCAATCAATCAATAACCACCAAAGAGTCATCAGTTTCTGCACTGCGCCTCCCAGAACGTCAGATTCACCCCCTGCAGCCAACATGAATTTAGGTTTCGGAGAAAATAAAAGCAAACTGAACTGAAAACAAGGAAAATATGTCAGCTGATGCGTAACTTTCCAGATGGTTTCTGTAACTATGGAGCTATAATTCTTGTGAGCATCTTCTGTCTGAGGCATCCTTGAACACAGACATGCAACTCAAAACCTCGCACATCTGAGCTAACCTCAACGTTAAAGCAGCTGTATTTGTAAAACGCTCGCAGGGAAGCTAGCTTAGTTAGTCTGAGAACAAGAAAAACTGGTAACCCCACTGTGTACCAAAACACACACAAGAGGAAAACACAAGAGAAAATAATGAAAAGGAGCATCTCTATCACTTTTCCCAAAATGCATCATTAAAGACGACATTTGTGAAAATGTCTAACACTTTACACACATTTAAAAAAAACAAAAAAAAAAACACACTCTTTTTAAACTCTGAATTTTAAAAGGTAAAGCATCTACAATGTGAGGGTGGTATACTGCTAAAATAACAACCACTTAAACACAAGGAGAGGTTGAAACAAGGCAGGACTTCACAGTGTGAAACATCCCAACGAAGAAGAGTCTTAAAACGCCAGTCCTTGAGCTGTCCGTTAACATTCCTCAGCAACACAAAAGCTGACAAAAGAAACGTTCCTGAAATTAAAGTCACTTTTCTCCAGTGAGGAAAGAAGGAAAATGGACAAGAGATGAGTGCAAAGTCTTGACGATAAAGATGACGACCGACACAGTGATGATCATGTTTTCTCCGTGGTGATAAACGGCTGCCGTGATCCAGATGATATGAAGTCCGTTGGAGGCGGCAGATATTTGCTGAGGCTGACCGGTAGAGTTTGACCTTTGATGGTTCCTCTGTCACGTCATGAGGGAAAAGACTGATGAGATTCACTTTGGATTAAAGTCAATTTGTGACCAAATCCATATTTTGATTTCTTCTTTGATCTAATCCTCTTAAATCCTACTTATATCAAATAAAAAGTCTGAGATGTAATTTTTGATACAGGGATTCAGCACTGTCATTAATCACCGCTAACTAAATATAGCCGTGTGTTTACAGTCAGTCTTGTTTATCCACATGACGTGACTGCAGTAAACCAAGAAAAGGTGGGAAGTTGTGTGATCTGTGTGTTGCTGGCTGGAGTGTGTGTCATCCCTCCTGGGTGTGGCATCGCTGCAGTGATGACGGCTGATGTGTGCGGTGATAGCGGTTATCTGAGGAGGGTTCAGATGGATTTGGAAGAATCCTGTTTGCTGATGAGGACTTCAAGGAGGCGCAGTTTGGCCTTGATCCTCTTGTACTCTCTGTACTCCTCCAGCATCGGCACTCGGTCCTCCTTTTGGACATTCCTGAAGGAGAAAGGGTGAGATTAAAAAGCTTTTTCAAAAGAAGGACATTTAGGAGTTTGTGCATGAATTTTAGAGGTTTGATGTCAAGTTTTCCTGCTGGTGGTATTACAGATCAGGCTGCAAGCCACATCTCAGCTCTGTTTATATACTCCTCAGGTTGTTGTCTTACAGTAAAACATTTACACTGGATGATTTTGTCATAGATAATGTCTACAAAATGCAGTGTCTTTATCACCCTGATGGAAAACCCTTGTTAAACCCTTATTCATCCACAAGGTTATTTTTTGAATATCCTGTGGGAGAAAATTACAGTGAAGAGCTTTGGTTTGTGACCAGCCCTCCTCTCATACTGATAAATTGTTCTTGTTATGCCGTACTAGTGTAGCTCAGCTAATGCTTATTATCTATGACAGAGCTATGCATAATTAAATTCACCACTGAGGGGGAAAAAAGCTTTCCCTACAGGTGGCTGTCCCAGATGAATGAGGACCAACATGAAAGAACTGTAGTGATATCTTTGTTGCTAGAAGTCCCACACTGGACAGTTAGAAAGGTTAAATGACCACAGTCTTGCAACCAAAGACAGCCACAGACAAATTTCTGAAATTTAGAATGTTAATTTTACAGTGAGACCACTCTTATGACCTCCATCTACTAATCAAGCAACAGGAATGTAGCATGGGGTAAAGTCTGGAACAATGAGGGAGTATTGCTTTTGTATAAAAACCAAAATAAATAGTAAGATTATGACTTTCCAAAATTTTTACAAAAAAAAATGTTTTCATCATCATCATCTACTTCAATCAAGGCTGTTGTATAGAGACGTTTGTCTCAGACACTTTAAAGTTCTGCTCTAACTGTAGCAATGACAGGAGTAATTAATCTATAAATAATAATGTCTCAGTATTAAGTTAAGCTGCTGCTGTGTGGATCACCATGTCATGAAGATGCTCAACACAACATAAAACAAAACAAACAAAAAAAAAAAAACTGTAAATTATTATTTCACTCTACCATTAAAACTGTTTAACAAAACTTTTCAGGCTTCTGTCTTAAGACAATAATTACAGTTTGCCCTTATACTCTTACACAGCTAATTTTCATCCGACCGAAAATGTATTTTTTCCCTCCTACCTTCCGTTATGCTGATAGAAGTCTTCCTCAAACGCTTTGATAGTCTTCCTCAGTTTCTTCTTCTCTGCTCTGGCCTTCCACAGCTGTTCCAGCAGCTCTGGCCTGGAGGATGATGGGATATACAGTTACACATGCTGTGATGATACTGATATGACAGACCAGTGTTACAAACTCAAAGAATATAAAAAGAAATTTCCCCCCATAAAATCGCTTAAATTCAGAGCACATAAATATATCAAATATATTTTTCCTCTCTTTGGATTGTGAACTTTGTGTAATGATTTGAGGCTAGAGTGATCAGGAAGTGAACTGTAGTGACATGAGGTATCAGCTATCAGGATCATGTTCAAGTAGGATACCTACCTGAGCTGATTAGAGATGGATATGTGTCAGTGTGTTAATTACAGGTACGAGCCCTGACACCTGCCATATGAGCGACTCAGCAGGTGACACGTTTCCTGTGCCATCCGTTACTCCCTGCTTGTGTCTGCTTACTCAGCAAAGATTAACACAATCGAAGCTTCTTATCTTCCCTGAGGTTATGTAATACAGTAACACATCTAAATATTTCTTTCCCTGTTGATCCTTATTTGCACTCCGTGTTATTTAGATGGACCATGTGTGGATCTTTTTGTAGACATTAAAGAGTTACGACCTGACAGATGTGTAGAAAAACCCTTAAACCAACACAAAGCCATTTCCTACACGTGTCCTGGTCTGTGTTCTTACATTGATGAGGCATTCGAGCTGGACAGCCGCAGGTCCAGCGCCAGCCTCCCCGACCCTTCTTCCACCTTGTCTCTCATTGGACAGTTCCCCTGTCCATCAGGCTGGTTCTGGCTCCTCACAGACCCTTCAGTTGGTGTCATGGTGTCAAAGGCCATAATGACCTCGGAGCTCTGCATCTCTCCACCGCTGCTCTCTCCCTCCTCCTCCTCTTCGTCTTCCTCCTCCTCCTCCCTCTCCTCTTCTTCTCCACCTTTCCGCTCATCTTCTTCCTCTTCTTTGATCTCCTCCCAGAAATGAGCAGTTTCACCCTCAATGATTGGCTGGAGGGTTTGAGTCCGCCTCTTACTAGAGGGGGATACCTGGAGGAGGAAACAAAACATTTGGGTTGTTTCTTAAAGTGAACATCTCTGTCAGTGCAGAAGACAGTAGCTGCGTTTACATGGAGCACTTTTGATCCAATCCAACATCCAATCAGAAGAAAAAGACGTCATGTAAACACTTTTCCGAACGGCCTCGATCAAAAAGAATTTTCAATCCGATCAAGAGGGACGGTTTAAACATTTTTATGATCGGATCATTAGAAATAAAATAACATGTATACACTCAATCTGATGGTTTTGGTGGTGTATGTTGTTTCTGCGCATGCTCGAACCACGTGAGGGTTAGGTGATGTAACAAAAAACGGCAGAACTGGACTGTGGCGGATACAATAGTTTTGTTGGAAACAGAAACCGTTAAAGATTATTGAGTGTCTTGACAGCGAAAAGGTAAAAAAAAAAAACTTCTTCCAATGTAGTCCACATTGCGCATGTTAAAAGCATTACCATGGTATTAAATCTTTCCATCATGTAAACAAACTACTGATCGGATCACTTTATCCAGCATCCATGTAAACACGCCAGCTGGAATCTCTGATTTAATCGGATAGATGAAATATTTGTCCATGTAAACGTAGGTTAATGAGAGCTTGTGAGTGGTCTCCTTACTGTGATGGGGGTAATGCTGACTCTGGTGAGCATCTGTTTGACCAGTCTGTAGCGATCGTAGAGAGGCTTCACAACCAGACGCTCCTCTCTGGTGACCTGAAAAGAGTGATAGAAAAAGTTTGACTGTGTTATCCAGGTGAATTCACACAACTAAATCATGCAGGATTAGGATGCTGGGAAGCTTACAGGTCGACCATGCAGGCCTTCATAGTGCAGCAGATTCTTCTGGAGGACCATTTTCTCACAGGACAACTGTTCTTTGGTCATCTTCTACAGACACAGTGAAATTAAAGTTAACACAGTTTTCAGTATGAGCCTCAATAAGCTCACAAATGAGGTGATTAAATGTAAAAATGATACTAGACCATCCCCCCATGTAACATGAAGAAAAGTAATTAAATGTTTAAAAATCAAGAAAATTTACAACAAATATTACACACAGTCTCCAGTATGAGAAATATCTGCCCCTCACCTTGATGTCGTCAGGCCAGCCGTCCTCCTGCCTCTTCCCTTTGACTCTATGCTGGATCAGCTCCATTGTTTCCTCCCTGGTGGGGCACGGACCCTTGGCCTCCCCAGCTGTGTCCGAAGCACCGTGTTCCAGGGTGGAGCCGAAACTCTTGGGAAGGGTGTTGCTACGAGGACGTGTTTGCGGGCCAAGCTCAGTCTCTGCACAGTGTTTGGCATCTGGGGAAGAAGACAATGATGAGAGATGAAGACGAGAGAGAGCGACAAAGTGTAAGAAATGAAGAAGGTGAAGTTTAAAGGAAGGATGAGGATAGAGACAATAACCCCACATAAAACAGCTTTGACTGAAGTCTTGGTAGACAACTACCATGACTGAGGTGAGCCACTCACCAAGAAAAAAAAAGCAACAAAAAAAGTAAACAAATAACATGCATCAACAACTCACCATGCAACATCACGCTGAGCAAAAACATTTACCTGAACAGTTTTGTTACAGAGAATTACAGAAAAATGAAAACCCTGCAGAAATCTGATGGTTACAGCTCAACACATAACACCGCCGCCCACTTCATACAGTACTTTTAGTAAAGGTGAAACCCAGAAATGATCCTACATCAGGATAATAAGTAGGCAGTTATCGTTTACAAAATCAGGAAATGCAGTTCACAATCATTTGAGTGATAACATAAGGTTTGTCACAAGCATTTTTTCCACAGATAAACATGTCTGATAACACCTCAGTACGTGTACTTTGATATGAAATCTTCCCCCTCACATTACATCTTTATATTTAATATCCCATGCCAACATGCCCGCTCAACAGTAAACTCACTACAACAAGATGCTCTCACAAGGCCGCCTCACTGTCACTGACTGTTAATAGCGTTGTAATGTCTACTTACTGGGGGCTTTGTACTTACTGAGGTGAAACGGTCTAGAGCTCAGGCCCGAGCAAGGGTGGAGTGGGGGGGTGGGGGTGTGATGGGGAGGTGAGCAGATAGAGGAGGAGGAGGAGGAAGGGGAGGAGGGAGCATGGTGGCGTCTGTATGAATGGAGCAAAGCCTGGTGCCGCAGCGTGCTTCTGGGTAAAAGGTGGTGCTGGCGTCCTGGTTGGGCCAATCAATCAATCAATCGGTCGTTGGGCGACACAGGGAGGAAGGAGGAAAGTGGAGAGCGGGTGCTCGCGTTATTGGTTTTCAAGTTTGATTTGAAACAGAGAGAAATGTTTCAGCCACTGCGTCCTCCACAAAGGAGAGCAGTCACCTCGCAGAGAGGAGGTGGGCGAGAGTCCTGGGGTTGGTTCAGGATGGTGAAACAATACACGGGAAGAGATTAGTCAATGTTTAGAAAACCATCTATATACTGACCAAACATCAGGGTTCGAGCTTGCTGACTGCCAATAAAGCACGATTAGATTTTGTAATTTTTGTCCAGAGTCTTGGTTGTCAATGCGCCACCATTTTCTGCTTGTACATAACTAAATATCTTCCATGGCTTCACCTTACTGAACTCACCCCGCAGGCTATGGATGTGGGTTCACAAGGACGCACCAGCACATTGGAGGGTGGGAGCCACGCATGTGAGAGCCACGTCAACACTGAACAGGTGCATGGCTACTTTTGATCATTAGACCAGCATGCATGCAGTGCTGCTACACAAGCCAAGGGTTAGTGAGAGGTGTGTCAAACTGTCCCACATGGAACAGGATGGCACACACTCTCATCCCCAACACACAAATGCACATTCACAGGAAATGGAACAAGTGGGTCTACCTTTAATCTGCCTGCGGATCTTAGTCAGGTCAGTCATCCACTTGAGGACTTTGGGGTTAGCTGCCTTGTCTGCATGAGAGGGCTGGAGAGGGAAACCACAGAGCACGAATACATATTTCAGACAAAATATTCCGACAATAAATTAAAGGGTTTACAACAGCAACAAAAGTCAGTCAGCCCATGTTAGAGCTCAGAAAGATTATGTCATAAAAAAATGCAAAATATCACATTATCAGGATTTGTGATTGCTTGCAGGCGATCTGCCATGAATCAAATTAAATACCACTTTGGAGGTTTACAGCTACTTCAATAATCTCAGAATGTTTACACACAGTCAAAGTTTATCAGTAATTTCTAAATTAAAATCTTCTTTAAAGCTCATTACCACAAAATACCATCAACTGATAAAAGTGACTAAAATTGTCCTTCTGATTGTTGTTACTTAAACACCCACATGCATGTCACTGGCCTAAAATCTAATATAGTGCTGGGATTCCCACAAACGCCTGGCTTTAAAAAAATAAAAGTAATTCCTGTATAGCTTATCCCCTTTGCACAGATTCATTGTTTGACATTTCTTTCCATAAATGAACTCATTTTGAAATTCAAAAAGTCTTAATGTCTTTTAAATAAATCACTATTCATCAGATGAATTGGTATATCAAGACATGAAGGGAGGTTAAAGACCCAAACGTCCTGATTTAAATGACTGTGTGTGATGGTGTCATTACACTTGTTAAAGTCTAGTCTTCTAAAGCAGTGGTTCCCAACCTGGGGACCCAAGGCTTGAACATTCAGAGCCACTGTGATTAATGCCCACACATTGTCCCTATTTTAAGAAAGAAAAGCTAGATTACATGTTGTTAATTTATCTTTGACTTCATGGAAGGACAGGACTCAGCCGGAATCCAGTATTTATGGTGAGAATCTCACTTTTGAAAGCATAAAACTAAGCATGGCTTCAGCACAAAGTGGGGCAGGGGGACCACGGCTTTTTAGTATTTGCATGAATGGGGTCCTCAAGAAAAAAATAAGTTGGGAACCAGTGCTCTAACTGCTTAATATCGAAATGAAAAATGACATTTTTTACCTTGTAGTTCCTCTCCTTCTCAAACTGCTCTTCAAATTGTTTGATTTTCTTTTTCAGATGCTGAAGCTTCTTGGTGAGTTGGTGGGTCACAGAATCTCCTCTAATCGCTTCTCTGGAGCCGAACGATGCTCGCCTCGGCCTGAGGGTACACAAGTCAAGTGAAAATATCTGTAAATCACCAGATTTCAATGGGTTTTACAATCACAATTTAAAATGGAACAATACCACAAAGATGGACACAGAAGTACATTTTTAAACCCTGATCGAATCACATAAAACAGAAAAAAGAAACAACAAAAACCTTCAATGACAAAGTTCTAAGTTTGGCTTTAAAAAAAATCACTAAACTATCAGACTTTCTAATATCAGCTGGTAAACTGTCCCAAAGAAACTGTGCACATTAAGAAAATGCTGTAAAATCTCCAGCTACTTGAACATGTATGAACCACCTGCTCTGCCCTGGACTGCAGAAGTTATTCCAGCCTGAAACCCAAAAGCAGTGATAAGTTCAACATGGATAACTGATGCTCATCCCACCTCTGTGCTTTGGTGGGCGAGGTGGCATCTTGGTCCTGCTGGAAGAAACGTTGGGTGCTGTGCGCACCGAAATCTAGAAAGCGTCGTGCCAGGACATGAGGGTGGGTGCGTGAAGAGGAAGGAGAGTTGTCCTGCCCTTCTTCTCCTTCTTCTTCCTCGTTGTCCTCCTCTAGGGGCAGCAGGGGGAGAGGAACCATTCGACCGGCCAGCGGGGAGAGCTGTGCTTCTCCGCTGTCACTGTCATCCTGCCAGGATTTGTAAGCTGGAACGGGGTCTGAAGAAAGGAGAGAAGAAAAGAAAAAAACAGAAAGTCAACACAGGTCTGGAAAGTGGAAACAGAAAAGACTCATTTAATCCCTCGCTAACAAGCGCGCTGCATTTGAGAGCGGTGCTGTACAGTACATTTCATGATGCACCGTAAAATTAATTTTCTTCCTCTGCGCTTTGCCAATTCCCTCTAAGTCTGTTTTATGGTGTCTTGACTGTCAGCACTATGCTATCAAGCTGAGACAAAGGGGAAAGAAAAAAGGAGGAGATAGTGCAAGAGGAGTCATAACAATAATGAAGCAGAGAGGAAGAGCGAGGTTTAAGTATTATCAGAGGAAAGATGTCCTGGCAAATCTTCAGTGACCCAGCAGCAGGACGGAGGAAAGATGAAAACGTTCCAGCAACTTTATTAAATCTGATACGAAGAAGAGTGTTTCACATGCAGGGGAATTTCATCCCAGTCGTTATCACACACACATTTTAAAAACTTGAGAGGACATTTTAATACGGTTTACTGCACGCTGTTCATACCAGCAAGCAACTGCCAGGAAAATCGTTGAAAAAGGGTGATGGTAGAGATGGTTAGAGCAGTGGATGGATGCACAGACATGAAACTACTTACCCTGGCCTTCCTTTTGCAGATGCATACATGAGAAGTCGATGGGAGGGAGGTGGAGATGGGAAGGGGGTGACGCTGTTTGGATGTGAGGAAAAGGAGAGGAAGAAAAAGGAGGAGGGCCAAGGAGAGAGATAGCACAGAGAAGGAGCAGTGAGATCAGTCATTCAGAACCTCACTCACCAGCATTCCTTACATATACAGTGGTGCTAGAAAGTTTGTTTCTACATGAATGCAAAACCCAGTTTAAAAAAACAAAAACTTTAGAAATTGTCATTTTCTAAATGTATAAAAGTATTTATAAAAGTATCCAAAATGATAAATATATTAGTAGCGCAAGTATGTGGTCCTCTTTTAGTCAGCTTGTCTCAATCAACTGGTTTACAGTCTTCTGTGTGTGTGTGTGCATGCGTACTGTTTTATTACAACAATATGGATGATTTCATAAACTTGTGTATCATATGAACTTTCCTCCAGCATCGGCAACAATGGAGGCAAGGAATTACTAAAAGAGGGTCCTTCAATATAAATTGAAACTTGCAGGAAATATTCTAACTGCTACTGTGTAAATACTGCTGTTAAATAGTAGCTTGTTTTTACAAATAAGGGCCTTTAAGCCAAAAGTTGCTGCACTTTTGTTTGTATAGAGGAACTTTTAATATAAGAATACACCAGTTTTTAATCACCATTGAATTTTGAACGTAACAATACGATAAATCGTGATTAAAAATTTTCAGCGTTGCCCAGCATTAATTAAAAACCAAAGCAGACTTAAGAAAGTAAATTAAAAAACACTTTTTTATGTGTTTTAGTTTTTTTAAAACATTTTTTATAAGATTTTCTGAGATTAAATTCAAGATTAATATTTCACAAATTTCAGTTGTGCACTTAAATAATTTTTGGTGAAAGTCATTTTTTTCCTCATATGCACCTTGACACAAAAATGTATTTCGAGTCCTGTGAAACATTTAGTTGTTGCTGCAACTTAACACGGGTCACAGCAGACACATTTATGTACTATTGAATAAAAGAGTTTCTTTACTTCAGGGTTTGTTAAAAGTAAAAAAACAACAAGAAAACTTTAGATAATACTTCGGTAGGTTTGTAATAAATTAAGAAATGGGTTCACAAACTTTCATCCACCACTTTATATGGGTCTTGGACTTAACTGGCAACCAATGGGTTTACCATTTTTCATCAAGTCATACTGGATATTCAACAGAAATGAGGTGAATGGCAGCTTGTAGAAATTTAATTAGATGAGTACTGCGGGGGGAGGGTGGGGTTATAGAGCTACTGAATTTGACAGTAAAGTAAAAAAAATTCGAGGGACAAATGTGGCAGAATTACTGCACCAAACTGGCAGGAAAAATATATTTAGCAGATCTCTAAGTAAATAAGTGGATATTGGTCTAGTTTCTACTGGATGGGATATTTCTGCTGTACAGAGCACATTGGGATGCCTGAGACGAGGTGGTACATACCCTCCCACTGGTTATCAGGAAAAAGTTGGAGGTGGGGGTTGTGGCCAGAGTTTGGTTGGCATGGCGACAGGTGGTTCCTGTTGGTCTCGCTGGTGTTGGCATTCTGGTCGCAGCTGACTAAATCAGAGTCCTGGAAGAGAAGAGACAGAAACCAGTGAGGGACAGAAGCAACGAGGAAAACATCAAAATACTGAAGACAAAAAGTAAAAGTTGTTAAAAGATGTAGATGAAGGCTAGAAATGTTAGAGATTAGCACAAATATAGGAGACAACATTGACAAATGATCTTTCCTAACTAATTGAATGATGTCAAAAAAGGAAAAACAGAAACCAAAACATAGAACACCAAGATATTCCCACTACTTACACAGTTTATGGTGACAGTCTGCTCCATGGTGTCAAGGGGCTGATTGTCCTGCCTGAAGACAAAAAAAAAGAAAAAAGCCTCAAAAAACCAGTTCAGAAACAACATACAGGCTTGACCGATGAAATAATCAAAATACAAAGTATTTTTGTGCTTCTTAGTCAAGTAACAACTGTGTTATTTATTGCTGGGTAGATTAAAATGGAGAAGTGTATTTTTTTCCCCATGTGATGGCCGCTCGTCAAACTAAAACCATGACAGTGGAAGGACTGAAAAACAGCTGAGGAAGAGTCACAATCCAGTCACAACAAAAAATCTATTCACATCCTGAATAACTTGTAAAAAACATTCACAAAGCTAAAATCTCAAAGGCAACTGAAGTCAGTGCTTATCTACCAATCATTTGGTCTTACTTCTTAACTTTTAAACACTAAATGATTGAACTATTATTGATTGACCGCCACATCACTGCCTCATTTTCTTGTGTAGCAGACAAATACTGCTGTTAATGTGTGTAGAATAAACCAGTGAAGGCCACATGTAGTTACTGATCCAGTGAGGGGAAAAAAGAGAACGTGAATTTGTGAATGAAACATCCTACCTGGCAGTGTTAAAGTTGTTCTCAGCATCTCTGACAGACTCTGCATCCAGGTCCATACCTGAGCTCTCCTCCAGGGTGGCAACAGCGTCCACTGAGTTCTGCGGGAAAAAAGAGCAAGAATTTAAGATTGTGTGATGTGGCTCAAAGGATGTGACACAAGAAGGGAAGAGCAGGGACTGAGTTAAATTGGGAGTCTAAGATAAACAGGTAAACCCCAACCCAGCACATTGTGATGTTTCACTTCCTCTGAGAGACAACTTTTGTACTTTGTCCAACACACAAGTCCAGCGTAAGCTGAATGTGAAATGTGGTGCCCCACCGGGCACAACTAATAAAGGCTGCAAAAAACAACGTTTTCTAAATATGTGGAATAAACAGTCTTATAAACACTTGTTTTATTGATTTTCTTACGTGCAATGCAAACTTCTCATCAAAATCTTTATCTTTGAGATCTTAATCAACAATTTCAGGGGTTTTGATCAATATCACACACATCAGCTCTGAGCTCATCTTGAATTGAGCTGAAATATTGAATAAAAAACTTGACATCTTCAGTGAGCGAGTTTCATGAAGAGCAGGATGATGACTCAATGTGTGTGTATGTGTGTACGCCAGGGAGGGAAAAAAAACCATCACGCATCAGCCAATTTCTGGAATAATGTGCTGTGACTGCTGAATTTAATCATTCAGCAGTCATGGATCTATTTAAAGAAATAAATCCAGATTATCGCGAGACCAGGTTTCTCTCCATTCCTGGGACACACACACACCACCCTGTCCATCTCCCACCATCAGGATGCTGTGGTGAAACGCTACAAAATATTTCTTGGGATAAGAAGCACTGAGGCTCAACGGGTGCAATCGCGTAAACGTTTTTATTTCCAGTGCCCGCGTAAAACTGCATGTGATGTGTGCTGAGAAAATTTGTGGAAGACATTTATTTCCTTCAGGGGAAAAAAGACATGAAATTTAACCCTCTGGAATTAAGAATGTGGCCATACAGCAGGTGTAGAAAGTATGCAATGCTCTGGCAGAAGGAAGCTTTTCAGAGTGCAATCTGTGAAACAGGACTGCTGCTGAAACAAAGATGGACTGTGCTGATTGTATCAAACATTCAGAGTTGGTATAAAGACACACTGAGATGAGAACGAGATTAGCTGTGGGGAATATGCTGCGGGCTCTGACAGAAACTGGTTTGGATTTGTGTATTCAGAGTTCTTTGTGGGAAAGCTCTCCACTGTGTGTGTGTGTGTGTGTGTGTGTGTGTTTGCGTCTGCATATGATTTCCCTTTCAGTTTGAGTGCAGAGGGGAGTTCCCATTTTTTGCCAGTGATTACCCTCATTTTAACAAATAAGCAGAAGGAGGGACTGAGGGACTTACTCTGGAAGTTTATGTTTGAGTTAAACATGTCAAGTGTATGTGTGTGTGGCATGAAGGTGTGTGTGTGCACCACAAACCTGTGTGTCTGTCCGACTATGCTGTATGTGCTCTTCGGTCTGAGCGAGCGGGGTCTCCCCTTCTGTGTCGCAGGGAGTGTCTTCAGGGTCAATTTGTTGCCCCTCGTCTCCATGACAACCCTGGACTTCAGGCACAGTAGGACTCACCCTGTCACACAGGTTACAAATGTTAAGGAAACAATGAAAGTGTCGACATTTTGAATACAAATGAATAACCTGAGAGTGAAGTAACAAAACCTACAAGACTTGTATGTAGACAAACACAAAGCTGCCTCTTTAAGAGTCTTACTTCATCTTTGCCTAAAGAAGTGTCTGACTTTGAACAGTTGTGTCCCTAAATATGTCATTAGCTTACTGGCATCACTTCTACCACCATGGTTATTTTTAACCTGAACCATCTGGTTGGCTTTGTGCCTCTGTACAGCAAGTTCACTGTGGCACATTTGTTTATTCAAAGTCATCTGATGCCATTATCAACCGTGGAGGAATGTGTGTAAGCACAACCTATTCAATATATTTGATCTAGTGTTCGGAGGTTGGCACTGCACCCTCACCCCTGGCTGTCGTAGCTGCTGAGGTCCTGGTCGATGGAGGTTTTCAGCTCGAAGAAGTGCTGTTCCACCGCTGCTCTGATGGTTCTTTGAATTATTCTGGAACACACACAGGATACAAAACATACATAGTTAACAAAAACCTAAGGATTCAGCTTCCAACATGACCCCAACTGGACACCCAGTCCTCAGACCAGTGCTACTGAATGTTGTGTATATTTCATAAAGCTGAAAACTTTAACAAACTGTATCAAAGTTAATTCGTATCAGACATGGTGTCTCGGCCAGAGTGGAGCTAAAGATTTAACTTGGATCATTTATCGTTGATAAAATTTGGTTTTCTCTGTTCATTCACAACTGCTACTCCACTCAAGTAACATCAATAAATCATATAACACGAAATAAAATGAAATAAATAGTCCAACAAATATCAATAATAAATCGAATCATTCTACCAACTGCAGGCATGCTTCTTATTCATGTGGTGCACCAGACAGATAAATGGCACAAAACTTTGGGATAATGTTGATAACCAAAATAATTCATGTTATTTACTACGTTTTCTGAACTATAGCCTTTGCTTCATCCCAATTTAGAAACAAAAATAGTTGACTAAACTGATAAATAGACAACAAAAACACCCTTTTATTCACGTTTATAGTGTATTAAGTTGTGTTAAACTGTTGAATCCCTGAACATGACACGCTATTCAGTTCAGTTATACTAAATTCAGTATGTTTAGTGGGTTATCTATCAACTGATGTTTGTTTTCAGGTTGAGGTTTAGCAGGACACAATCATGAAATTGTGTTTTTGTATATTCATTTGTGAAACTTCAATAATATACAAAAAGATTTAGGCAAATATCTGGAGTTTTCAGAAATAAATCCACGTGTTCATCACACCTAAACATATCTGGCAGTCAGGAACAAAAGCAAAGACATTTACTGAAGGCCAACAACAAATGAAATATTTTAAGAAATGATCAATCTGACCAATGCTTTCTTTTCCACTCTCAGCGGTTTACCAAGTACTTTTCAAGTCATTGACCTGGTCCAGTGCTACAAGGATTAACTGGAGCCAGAGAAGAGAAATGAGGAGAGGATGGAAAGGCTGTTAAGGCCTATAAAAGGTAACAAAAGTAGTCACGCTCTGACCTCTTTTACACTGACATGCCCCGGTTGATCCACAGGCTCTTCAGAGATTTAATTCACCTGTTTTCATCTATTGGACCGTGATTGTGATTTAACTCATTCCTCCCTCATTTACTCTGACTTCCAGGAGTCTTTCACCCTCACCACTCCAGCTTAGACAGCATTGAGGCTGCAGAGCAGGTAGAAAACACCTCCACACCAACTGCTCCCTCACTGTATCAGGTTTCATCTCACTTTGTCTGGATTTTGTGGATCAACTCAATTAAACTTCCACACTGTGATTTTAACTTTGTCTGTGCTGCTAAATATCATTTCTACTACAGGATCCTACTGGTTAGGATATGCGTGGACAACGTAGTCACACACACAATTTACAAACAGCCACCTCCAGAAAAAAAGACATGAGATGAACTTCCTGCTGTCTTTCGTGTTCACACATACAGAGAGAAGAAGCACTGTTGGTGTCTTCTCCAACGGTGGAGAGGTTTTTGAACACATACTGGTAGCCAGGGGGAAATTATGTCAGTCATACTCAGACGTGAGATTGTCATGGTAACCAAATTCCTGGCAGTTCCAACACATCTCTGAAAGAGACACCTTCATACCCACTATGAAGGTGACTTTGTTGGAAAACAACAAAGTGCTGTAAAGCTACAAAGCTTACAGCGTGTGTCCCAAACTATCTAAAACCCTCCATTCACAATGTTACAATTAACTCATTAACTCAGCCATTTAATATCTGAATGTGGTCCTACCTACACTTTTTATTATTCATGTAGAAAATCTGGCTATTTCCTAAACAAGCTTCTGTTTGTTTATTGAACCCTGAGGAGCACACTAATTGACACATTTCATCAGTTAATCTATGAGTCAAACACCCAACAATTAAACAGCAGTTTAAATTCTTTATGTGACTGTAAAGCAGAAATAGAAATGTTTCCCAGTTGAACTTTCTATGAGGTGAAGATTAAAGTGTCTGAGTCGATCTAAATTGGACAGTTAGATGCAGATTTTTGTTGTTGTTGTTGTAGCCACTTCTGAATTTTAGTTTGTGAATTCAAAGCCTCCGGCCAGTACACTCACATCTGCACAGCACTGCAGAAAATAATTTCCATTCTGTTTCAATGTCATGCAGCGAAGAAGCAAAGGCCTGACAGTCATGTGATTGCCGAGTTCAAGTCCCCGAGGCTCCAAAAGCAACAAGCTGTGCAAAATGCTTTAGTTTAGCTTTGTAATCAAAACACGAGGCTGGCTCTGCTCCTTTCTCTTTTTTGCTTCCTCTTGTACCTTCTCTGTTTAAAATCTCTCATCTCTGCACTGCCTGTTCATCCTTTTTGATTTCTGTTATTGTGTCTTTCAAACAGATTGAACTCACTCTTTTGTGGCTACACACTGTTTGCAGGTCATCTATCATTATCGTTTATACGGAACCATGAGATTTCTGAGATGTTCAGTGACTTAGCTGCAATTATAAAACTATGTGTGCATTCTGTCTCTGCATTCATTTGTGAAGCTGTAGTATACATATGGTGGACTTACTCGGCAGAGTCAGCAGGCAGGATGGATATAGAGGATAGGTGGGAGCTGTAGAGGGTAAGGGAACAACATGGTTAGAACATCACGTACGCCTCGTCTCCCTTCTCGTACAAACATAAAATGACCTTGAATACTAAGAGTCAAAACAGGGATGAAAAAAGACAATCATTAGGTAGGCATGGGTATGTGTGTGTTAATTGTGTGTGACAGTAGAAACCGAGTACTGAGTGAATTATCAGACTAGTGGAGGTGAAATGGATTGCAGGTCATGGTGAGTTTGGGTTCTCCCTGCCTGAGATACTCTGCATCAAGTGACAATCCCAAGAAATATATCAAATATACAAACACAGGCATGCACATGCACACAAATACACAAAGGTTTAGACAGTGGCGCCACTCTGGGTGGGCAGATTGTTATTTAGGCTACAGAGCTCGGCTGGATCCTGCTGATCAGATAGAAGGGTGTGTGTCATGTTGTATTTGTTCTTCCATGTTCCTCTTTAAGCAAGGACTTGTGTGTGTGTGTGTGTTGAGATGTGTCCTGTCACTGCATTCAGTGGAATGCACTCACTGACAGGCATACTAGGACTCTACATTTACATAACTCTCCTTCACACTCAGAGTCATTCATATTATGCCAAAGTGCAAAAGTACATTTCATATATAGCTTATTTGTCTGTGTGTTCAAACTCAGCTCATTGGAACAGCAAGAGCTGATGTTATGCAACCTTTGGTGTGCAAGAGACTCTTTGACATAACCACACACACTTCTTATGCAGCAAGAAGTGCTCAGATAGATCGATACGGACTGAATTATTAATGGCAGACAGGGAGGCAACTGGCCTCTGACCTTCTTCCTTTTGCCATCTCTTCAACCTTATTTTATTTCTGCTACTTAACCATCTTCGTATTTAGATTGTTCTCACTTATTTTACTGCTTCTTTCACCCGCTCCTCCTCTTTTTCCACCAATCCATTTTTTTAAATCACTGCCCTTTCTTATTCTTTTTAGTTTGTCTTTCATGTCTCACTCCTGTTTGATCTCATCTCTCTCCTCGCTTGATTCCTACTGACTTTGAACACAACCATCTCATATTCCCGTTAGGAAACTGTAACCTTTACGGTGAATGTGTACGATGGGAGATACAGACAAGGAGAAAAACAAATGCTTGTATTGCAGAGGTCTGATAATGAGCCTTGATATGTAGCCAAAAAGAGTTAGTGAGGGAAATTAAAGGAAGAAATTGTGATAATACGGGGATGAGTGTGATGAAAGACATGAAACAACTTCAATGGCTGGATTGAGTTCATATCAGATTCTCTGTCATGTGAATTCCTTCTCTCTGTTTTTCTGTTAGTCAGCATACTGAACTGTCCTTTAAACGGGAACATGGGCAGCAGGTTCCCTACAGCAGCATACGTTCCTTCAACACACTGATGATATCTGACAGAGGGCTCTGAAGCTGATTTACCCTGAAGGGCTGCACTGGGTGGCTGAATCTCTAACAATAGATCCTTGAAAGGGCCCTTCAGAATGTTACATAATTGCCAGGGGCCCTAAGTAGCAAAGATAACATCTAATCTTACACCATCATGCCCCTGAGAACTTGAATAAAAACTGTTGTTGGGGGGGGGGGAGCTTCTGCCCTTTTCGACCTCCCAAAGCAGCAAAGGTAATGTCAGTGGGACTCTTTAGGATTATACAACACAGCCTTTACGGAGCCCTTAGGGCCACATTTCTCAGGCTGGAGACCTATGAAAGACAGATAAGATCACTGAACATGTACTACAAAGTGGTTTTGGTTATGTCTCAAATTGAAAAGACAAATGTGCTTTCCCTTTACTAATGCCTTGCTAGTAAACCAAACAAAGATAGTAATACGAGAGGGAACTCTGTGCTCTTCTGTGATGGGCAACTACAGCTCTACTAGAGTCTTTGGCTTAAAACTACACGGTGTGCTAGTGTGCCACTATGGCACACTTGTTGGCAAACAATTAGCCATCTTACAGACGTGCTCCAAGTAGTCGGATTAGTTCAGCTCCTTAAGCCAGAACTGCAGACAGAGATAATATCTTGATAACAACTTAACAAGTCACACCTATTGCAAGCCATTTGTTGGCAGTAATACTGTAAATCCTTTGATAGTGACCTCGGTACACGGTTTCTTTGTTTTCACACAGTAGTTAACGAATGGTCTGCTTTACTTCAGTGTATTTAGTAAATGATCATTTACTGATGGGACATTTAGGCTGTTCACAAATGGGAGCTTCGTTAATCATTTCTAATCTTTAATTCCTAATTTATTTTCCTTGAATGTTCTGAAGTGGTCTGAGACGAGCTTGTGGGAGATTTAAGGAACCTTGTCAGAATTGCTCAGACCACAGACTTCTTTGCCGTCTGCCGACTAAATCCCTCAGCATGAAAAATCTCCACAGCAGCAGGTCACCAGACACAGGAATTTCATTTGGAAAAGAGGAGAACAAAACAAAAGATAAATAAATAAAATGAAATAAAATTCTGATGCCTCGCATTTGTTTTTGTTCTGTATTAATTGGATCCTATTCATGTGGCGAAGACTTGTGGACTGCAAGATTTAAACATTTAGTGCCAATGTGTCTTTAAAATATAATGAAGATATTTAAAGACAAATCTTTCAATTCTCTGATGGGCATGTTGCAGAGGTGGTGACAGTTTTACTTAAGATGACTGGTTTTATGGTGTACACATCTTAATAAACACCCATAAGTACAGCAGATCCTGTATCACCCTATTCCTGCAGCAAGGATGTGACCTTCATTTATTTGGAGATTTAAATCACAGAGACATGGCTCAACCTTGGCCAGCTGATAATAAATTGGAGCAAAATTTAGTCTGCACTTTACCATTTTAAATAACACTTAACCCATTCAGGCTCTGATATTCTCTTCTGTATTTTGATTTTGGTGTTTGGTCCAAATAAGCAGGTCACATATTGTTGTGTAACTTAATGACCTAAACATACAGTAGTAATGTATAAATGTGACAAATGTAGAGCAAGAGTATCATTTTTAGATACCAATAAGTATGAGATGCCGCACACAGCATTTGTGACGTCTAATCAGACAGAACAACAAAAACACTGAATGACACTGATTTACTGCATCACGTGACCAAAGTAAAAGGACTGCAGAGGAGATTTGTTGTGTGTGCTAACCCCTAAGAGGAAAAAGAATGATCAGCAGCATCCTTGCATTATCTACTACAACAATTGTTTTGGATGGCTCTAAAGAAAGGACAGTGTGTGTGCATGTGAGTGTGTAAGGTAATATGGAAGTTAGTTGTGATTCCATGAATGTGCTGTTGTCAGCTACCTGACTCTGCTTGGCTCTGGCTGGAAGTCAGCACTGACTGCAGCAGAATGCAGAAGAGAAGCCAGATCACGGCTCTGACTTGTCGCCCACTTTAGACGTGAATAAAATTTGGCCTCTCTGGCTTTTGCAGAACATCCAGCTTACATGCACAGGCATCCTCATCATCTTACATCTCTTAAACAGTTCTCCTCACTCTGCCTCTTAAACAGTAAACATTTCAAGCTATTAAGGTCAGGGCCAAGAAATAATCAAGATAGACTGCATTTAAACAACTCAACAACACAAACACAGATTAGCTCAAATACTTAAGATCCGCTTGTTGTTTCTGCCTCAGTGCAGCCCTCGTTTCCCTTTTTTTTTTCCACTGAAAGACATAAATGCCTGATAGAGCACTGCTTCTGTTTATCCCACAGCCATTTGGCCACTTGAAGACAATCATCCAATTTGCTTAGCTGACTTAAATCTTTCACAGTAGTCTTCTACCTCTTCATCCCTGCTTTAATTAATCATTCCTCATGCAGAGTTTTGAAGAAGCGATGCATTTTGCTTATAGTTTGCACTAAAAACGCTACATGTTTAAGCCTTAGTGAGGCGAGTATACATGCAACACCAGCTGGATTCTGGAACAAAATGGTCAAAAACACATTTCAAGACCTCAAGATTTTCCCCTGTGTTAGAATGTGTGGCAAAAAGCAGCCCCCAAATCTAGAAAAAAAGGTTGGCGTTTTTGCTTGATAAAACAATATCTTATTTTACTGGTCAATGATTGGACCGCTTCAGTCAACACGACTCAACATTGTTAGCCATGGTCAAAAAATTCAAATCAGTACATTTCTATAATTTATGACTCCAAAGGTATATGTCTCAGATCCTATGACAAGGTTAACTTAATGAATTCAGTGAAGACACTTATTAGAAAGACAGCTGCTGTTGCCATCTTAGCTTTTTAACAAAATGCTGACACATTCTCAGGCACCCCCCCCACCCTGCTTTCTCTTCTAATAACATGATATTGGCTGTTAAGTAATACCATAATCCCTTTCCCTTCAAAAACATCCTCTTCCTCTCGTCTGTCCTCATTCAGCTCCTGCTAATAAGTAAGCATTAAGCAACCATCATGCTAACCTGATTTTCCTCCATTCTTCCAAGAAAAAAAATGGCTGAAATTACTCAACATAAATTCCACTCATTCATCCCCTTCTTCTCAAGCTAACCCATGCTTCACTTTTTTCATTCACTGCATTATCTTCTTATCCAACCACATATTTGCTTTCTCCTCAAGGCAT
The DNA here is from genome assembly GCA_037177055.1 of Atherinosoma microstoma. Classification (NCBI taxonomy): domain Eukaryota; kingdom Metazoa; phylum Chordata; class Actinopteri; order Atheriniformes; family Atherinidae; genus Atherinosoma; species Atherinosoma microstoma. The sequence goes on along the minus strand of JBBBVU010000007.1, from coordinate 12,891,288 downwards.
TCATTCATTGATCCATGAAATCATTTATTCCAGTCAGAATACACGAGTTACATAACCTTGTTTACCTCTGCAGCAGAATGTCACAGGCCATTCTCATGTTTCCAGCTGTGTTTTCTCTCCCTTTGAGCTGCTGTCTTCACGCCAGTGGGTCCACCTTGAAGGTGTGTCGTTGCCAGTCTCGTCTTGGATGTCTGTTTGCTTTTCTGGTGGTTTAGTTTATGTTATTTGGTGCTCTTTTCTTCTTCCCTGTGCTGTCAGCAAGCTAACCTGTAGATTACTGAAGTCCAGTCTTTTTATTTTTTGAATGTCCAGCAGAGGTGTGAGGTTGACTTTTAACTTTCTCTTTTTGTTACCTGTCAAGCGCTCGACACATCGCCTGCAGGAGCTGGATCCAGCGGTTAATCTTGTTCTGTCTGAACTGTCACTTTCTCTTCCTTTCAGAGTTCTCCTCTTTCAGGACTGTAGGTCGGCCTTGTATCAAGTGGGTCGGTTATCCCAGTTGAGCACTTTGAGGTGTGAGCGTCAGTACCAGCAAGTCGAGCAGCAGAGCAAGAGCATTGCCAGTGTGCATGCTGTGGCGTCCTCTGAAACCGGTGCGCGTATGTGTTTGGTTTCTTGAGTGTGTGTGTCTGTGAGTGAGTGAGGTTATCCCACTCTGCACTCTCTGTAAAAGTGCTGCAGTAAACATCCAGAGCTCTGCTCAAATATATCAGCTTCTGATGTAACCAAGCAACAAGCCCAGGAGGACCAATGGGGTGGGAAGGGCTGGAGTTGGAAGCCAATTGTAAAGAGGAAAGGCGTTGTGTGGGCCAGGCTAGAGGCAGAAAGTGGGAGGAGGGACATTTTTTTGGTCCCGTCAGTGATGACTATGAACTCAGCAGTTATTGCAGTGGCCCAGCGGACTGTGTCATGCACGCACGCACGCACGCACGCACGCACGCACCATTTGTTTTCCTCCCACACAAGACCACACACACACACACAATCCACATTAGCACAGAAGCAGACACACCTGCATTCCTGCCAGCCTGTATGAACCTTCTGTGATAACAGTCTGTCAAACACATTAACAAATTTCGGAAATTATACACTGGTGAGGGACAGAAAGAGTGACACAATGAGCCGTTTATGAACCCATTATGGCTTTGTTTGAAAAAAGCATGCTAAATCCTGGAAAACTGTCTACTAAAAGCTTTGCTTTCTCTGCTTTTGAAGAAACAAAAAACAGAGAAAAACACTAGCACTACGTTAGCCTGCATTTATTGCAAATCATTGGCTTTGCTCTAATGTTTATCCACAGTCTGTGTTTCTTAAACTCTTGACTTTTGGAGTGCATCACTTCAGGTTTGAAAGGAAAAAAGGACACGTAACATTCCATCAGGTCATACTGGGTTAAAGTCATCAAATAAAGGGAAGTTGAACCGAAAAAGGAGTAGAATCCAGCCAGAATTATAATCAATTTTACATGTGTGGTTTTAATAACTATATTATATAGTTATACATGCTGGCTTTGTACTGATGTTGCTTGGTACATTTAATCCAACTTTCAAATACTCTCTAGTTAACTAAGTTAGTTCTTCAAAGTCTAAAAACATTTCCACGAGCCTGTCAGAATGTTTGCAATTAGAAAAAGACTTTAGATGACCTTTAAAATCAAAGTTATAAAAACCAAATTAAAAAATGTCTGTTAACAGAGGGACTTGATCTAAAATGAGACTGTTGCTTCATTATGCAGATGTAATAACACCACCATGATGACATGGTGAGAACTCATAATACTTTTGCTTATTTTATTCTGAATTGACTAAAAACTGCCTTTAACAAGCTTCCTTATGAAATCAACAGATGAGGAGAGATGACTCGACAAAAATGTTCAGGCAAATTTAGTGACTACGTGTCACTACAGTACTATGAATATGTGGTCACTGCTGGGTGTGTGCATTCACCAGATAGAAATCTGTGGCTAACCTGAGGTTTAAAAAAAAGCTTTAAAAATAACATGAATGATGATCTAATGTTTAAGGTCCAAATTATACAGTAAAAAACACTGCAGCAGAGTTCGTCTGTGCAGAGTCCTGCACGGGTCCAATTTTACCAACCAGCACCCACCCGAACTCATCAAGATGAGAACCAAATCCAACCTGTTATCCAGGGATTATATCTGTGAAATCGGGACAGATCCATTGATGTATAACATGCAACCAGACCTGCATATTAACACATTAAGTAAATTGAAAACAGACCCCCCCGTCCCTCCCTTCATTGAATTACTTTTCTTTCTTCGTTCATATATTTAAAGTGATAGTCTTGTTTTGTTGTCGTTTTCATTTCCAGTAAAAAAATGTAAAAGACAACAGCACAGAAAATATATCTGAAGGTTTATTTTAAGCATAAACTGCTCTAAACATGAAAGGTCAGATGAAATGTGACATGACCATTCAGACTGAGGTCGTGTCGACACAGATTGGATATGTATGCAATGTAGGATCCCATGTTAATGTGGCCTGCGTCGAATTAAAAAAAAAAAATCAGTTTTTTTTTGCCGTTCAGTCTGTCATGAACAAATCTGATATCGGTCACATATGGCCAAGAAATTGGAATTGAGCTGCAGTGTAAATGGAGCCTATACATTTTTATACAATCAATTGTACTTTAAATATCAAACATTCCTGGAGCTGCTGTCGCCCAGCAGTGCCCTGAGGCTGAGAAAATTCATTTTATATTGTCCCGATGCATCACTTTACAGCAGCATTTTGCTTTAGGCCACTACATCCTATGCTAACAACTGGATATCAACCCACTGGCCATTTTGAATGCACACCATGGCTGATTCAGCAAAGAAACCCAACAGGACATTATCGCAGGAAGTGAAGAAAAAAAAGAGAGAGAAAGTGTCAGTGCAAGAGATAAGACAAGAGTCAACATCGGACCAACATTTGCTCGCTAGGGAGAGCTCAGAAAAGAGACAAGATGAAAGACGGATGCTGAATTAGCCCTTGTTAAGGAGGCCTCAATGACAAAATCTGCCAAAGTTCAGTTGTGGGCTTTAAGAGATTTTAAGATATATATCCTAATTTTGCCCTTTTTTTAACACTACAAAATTTATTTGAAGAAATTCAAATCAATGGGGCAGTTATCAAAAAATGTCAATAATTTAATCTGTTTTGTCAGAGTCAGACTGGAATTATGCTCATTGCATAATGCCCTTTATACTATTTTCGACATGTTATAAATTACAACAGAATGTAGAATAAAAGCATCCACCTACTTTAATATCAAAAGATGTTTAAAGTACCCGTGAAATATTTTAGTAGTTCTACACTTCCTACAAGTGTCTCAATATTACCTCCGTCGAGGCGTGTAGGGTTATCGCTAGCGTACATTTGGTAGTCTGTCTGTCTGTTTGTTGGTTAGCAACATAACTCAATAAGTTAAGGACGGATTTTGATGAAATTTTCAGGAAATCTCTGAAATGGTATAAGGAACAACTGATTAGATTTTGGGGGTGATCCGGGTCACCGCCTGGATCCAGGATTTTCTTTTTTAACACTAGAACCGGCAACATTCCAATACCCCCTAGAACCTCCAGATGGTGTCATTTTGACATCCTGCTGACACAGCATTTAAAAAACACTGATAAGGTGGCGTTTACAGAGGCCAATTCACTTCCTTTGAATCTTTTTTATCAGACGGCTGGATGTCAGCTGATATTGATTTATTATATTGTGCATCGAAAGCTAATAATGAACACACGCCGGGTCATTCTGGCATTGATGCAGCTCCAGCAGAGGACACATGATTTCAGTGCAGCGATGTCCAAAACGTTATGAAACACCGCGTAAGGCTAATCTTTTAGTTGCAGCTCCAGATGAATACTGCCTCATCATCCGGTCAAGGACGTCTACTCCTAACTCGGTCTTATTGTGGTAAAAGGAGCTGAGCATTTCTCCCCCAATAAATGAATGAGTCTTTCTCATTTATTTGTTGGAGCATAGCCATAGCTTATGATGCATTCATTCTTCTGCTTGTTCTTTTATTATTATTATTATTATGATCATGTTTTTGGCATCGTCTGTCTCTCTGTCTGTTAGCAACATAACAAAAAGTTATGTACAGATTTGCAGGACATTTTCTGGAAAACGCCTGAAATGGAATAAAGAAACAAGTGATTACATTTTGGAGGTGATCTGGATCACCGTCTGGATGGAGGAATTTTTTAAGAATTCTTTAATATTGGGATACAGGGACAATTTAGATATTGCAGCTTCTAACTCAACAGATAATACCCAGAATCACCGGCAAAGAAAAACTAAACAAAAGATGGTAGATCATGGTAGATGTTTTAATCCGACTTTGTTCGACCCAGATCATTTTGATATTCTGGATCTGGTGATCCAATAGGTTCAAAAGGGGGTACATATATATTATATATATAGGTGAGAGCTGATAGCGCCACTTTTTCACATGTCCTATCTGGGTCAGATAAAGTGTCATATGACATACTGTGCCAGATGCTGGTGCCCCAACCTCGCCACATTTAAGAATAGGAAGAGGAGGGTATGAAATGAAGGATCTCTCTTAATAAAGAAGATATTGCAACGTAATCTTAACAGATGGTATGTGCTATAAAAGGACAGGTCCAGAAGTCCAGATGCTTTAAAAATTAAATCATTAAACCATTTCATTAAGTAAATATAGTGTTTCAGAAAATATTTCAGATTTTTGTCGATAGATTCTGATGTGTAACTTCCTGTAGGCATAATACTGAAAGATTCTGGTCCAATTATTGTGATTCAGTAATTATACCTCACCAGTAGTAATCCCAAATACAACATGGAGCCAAAAAACAGACATAAAAGCTAAAAAGCTAAGCAAGATTTGGTCTGCCATATTATCTGTCTTTGTTTAACAACAGCAGAGGAAAGCAAAGTATGATCTACCCATCAACTAGGTCAAAACACCAAATGCACACAGCAGTTATTGCTGTACTGACCTATTTACTTTATTTGTATCGAAGTAAAAGGTCATGAAGACGCATCAAATCCAACATGTCCTTGTCTGCTCCAGCTCTGCTAAGGTTCCGGCAAGGAAACCCTAAAAAAAGGACAAGGGTCAACCTATAGGCACACAGTGTGCCTGTAAACTATGCCAGTGTAAACGAGAGTATACAGTAACATACACTGCAGTGAGCTGTAAGGGAAGCAGCATATCAGCCATTTGCAACATATGGCAACCAAAGAAAGCGCTGCTTTAAGAATTCTGTGTTTTATTTAAATCACAAAACCAGTTAAGACAGAGATGAGGTGACTGGTTTGCTCTGTGGAGCAAGTCCAGCAAATTTTCATTTCAATGGCCTGAAACAAAAAATGCACAAGCCATAAGACTCACTTATTACTAGCCATAATGCTATAAAAACACATGCAGTTTGAGTATGAGCCTGCTCTTTAATTTGTTTTGTTTTTATTTTATTTTTTTTGCAAAAAACAGATTATCAATGACAAATGTCCTTAAATGTGCTATGATAGTTGCACTTTTTAAACCCAACTTTACAAACACATTAGTGTGTACCTGTGCACGAATTGTGGGGTCCTTCCCTGCATAAAAAGGTACCAAACGTGACCCAGGAAAGACAACTGCCTTTGTGATTGTACCTATTTATTTGTGGATAGGCACGTGCTGCACACTGTTGGCACAAATATAAAGAACAGAGTTCTCCAGCATGGTGTAGTGCCACACAGGGCAATAAATAAATTTGACAGTGATATAAAATAAGCAGCTGATAATCTCCTATCAAGGGCCTTTAAGAGTCATGTACAAGATGGGTAATCTGTAGCGTGAGATAGTACACGTCAGTCAGACTGGCATGATGGTTGTACTACTGAGAACTGAGCATCAAGAATAGAAGCAGGATAAAATTGAAAACATGTGCTCTATAATGTGATTAAATTTTATTGTCCGAGTTGACCTTTTCTCGCCTGGTTTTTTCCTTTTCACTCACGGACTGCAAATCAATAAATCGTTCACAAGTAGGGTTACACTCCAATTCTCCCACCCTCGTCTTGCGCCGTCACGGTCCACTCTGCACTGATTCTCTGTTCCCTTCATTAATCCATCCCTCTCCTCCTCCTCCTCCCCGTCCTCCCCCTCTTCAAAGGGGCCAAAAGCACTCCCCAAGAACACTGTTCCTCAAGCTGGCAAGAGTTTTCAGCAGCCTCATGAAAAATACTTTCCATCAAGAGCTAGAATACAAGCAGGGGCAGAGAGGAGGGGAGGCGAGAGGGGGTAAGAAGAGAGATCAGAGGAGAAATACCAGGGATTATATATAGATGTGAAATGAGTAGAGGGTGTCAGAATGTAAGGTGTGTATATATGTGTGTGTTGCTGTCAGAGTCTATCAAGAGAGCACTGTAACAGCCACAGACAGACTTCCCTGTCTGTCAAGTACTAGACAAACAACATGTTGAGTCACAAGACGAGAACTTTGTCTCCATTTCAAAGCTTTTACAAGCAGCTAAACTTTACGACACATAACGTGTAACCAACACATGGAGCTCTAAGCTCCATAATTACAAATGGTTAGAATACCCTCTTCCTATTTTTGACACAGCATGTTTGAGAATTATGTCAGAAATGGAAAGAGTACAACATTTTTTGTCACACAAAAAAAGGCAGCAAAGATTCTTGCCGCAAAGTTGAGTGAAATGTCCACAGAAAGTAAACTAGTTTGTAAAGTATATTGCAGGAAAGTTAATAAACAATTAACCCACCATTTTCCACTTTCTGTATGGCAATATAAGTATCTAAAATAATATTAAATAGTCTGGGTTGGACCACAACATCTAAAACTGGCTAAAAAAAAAAGAGAGGCTAATTCAGCACCTGTTTTGCATCCTGTCTCTTCTCAGAGCCCTCTACACCCATGAAAAGACAGTCTGATGTTGACTCTTGCTCTATCACACTCTCTCTTTCTTTTCCTCGCTTCATCCGATCATGTTCTCCTGCGTCTCTTTGCTGAATCAACCACAGTGCTGAAAACAGCCAGTGTTGATATCCAGTTGCTGGCATGTGATGCGGTGCAGTAAAGTGAAACGCACATGGGACATGATGTCCCAGGCTGGAACACAAAGATGTGAAGTGCGGTTTCTCAGCCTCTGGATGCTGCAGGGCGATGACATCCACAGAAATTTGCTTATGAATGTAAAATTAAAATTAGTGAGAAGCAGAGTTTTAAGGTTGGAAACTTATGTAGTGTGGCTTTATGTCTCTTTGAAATCAGAAATTGCTATTAGTTGTTTAGTGCTTTTAGTTGTTTAAAAGAGGAGCATTGTGGCAACTTTCTGTTAGTTAGAAGGCTTTGTTGTGTAGGCTGATGACTCTTGACACAAAAATAGCAGTAATCCAGTAGACCAGATAGACTAGACAAGGTCAGAGGGATGATGGCTGCAGGCCTGTTACAGTTTACAGAGAATGAATACCACAAAACAAATAAATAAATAAAATAACACTTGAGAAATAAAGACTAAAATGGCCTGGTCAGGCTTATTTTATCCAAATAATTTGCTGCAGCTCTCCATCATCAGCATTGAGTGTACTATCATACAACAGCTGCCATCTAAAGTCTTCCATCCATCAACTAAACCTGCTTATCTTGTTAAGGGTTGATGGGGCTGGATTACTGATCTGATCTCTTTGGACAGTGAGATGAAGCCAGAACACTAAAGACAAAACAATGACAGCCAAAGTGGAGAACAGGCACACTTTAACAACCAGCATGCTCAAACTCCAGATCCCTCTTATTGTGAGTGCAACCCACTGCACCATCATAGAGAAATACAATACACACAGGGAAGAATTGTATTGTATTGCCTCACAGAGCAGGTGTTTAATGTGTGTGTGTGAAAGGATTTTGGATTAATGACCATAATCATCATAAAGGCCAGTAGAGTATGGCTAGTAGCCTGAACCCAGCACACACAGATGCAGAGTTCAGTCAGTGTTGTAAAGATTCACAGTCAAGTGATGGATTGCTTCCTTCTGCTTTACAACTTTTGCTGGAAGTTACTGAGCAATACAGCTGTATGTTAAAATGTCAAATTCCACATAAATCTTCAAATGAATGAAATTTGTTTACATGATAACAAAATGCTTCCTACATGAATAAAACAAAGGACTTGGTCAAGAGCACACATGCAGGGGAAGTCATAAACCACTGAGCAATTAAAACATACTGGTCACATAAAATTGTCTCGTGAGGAAAAAAGGCAATAATGTCGCTGTAATTAAGCACAGCAGCATAGTTGTAAAAGAAGAACATAAAACACTGTGGGATGTGAAGACAACTATTCATACTCCGCTTGAATGAAGAGAGATGATTTATTTTCACATAAAATGAATTGCTCAAGAATAACTGTAAATCCTTTTCTCCAAGTTAATACACCTTAATCAATGTTCAACTCATCCATTTCATGATATTGGTCGTGTTGTATCAAAAACAACGGGCTATCTTTTCTGTCTTTATTATCCTTGTTTTTTACTTGTAAAGATACACATTTGATCTTAGCAGACAAAACTTTGGTAATTTGCTTGTTCTATATTCTGTGCAGAATTAAATTTATGTGCGCCACGCAACTGAAGACTTACTCAAACTGCACCCTGAGCTCAATAATAAAATTTAAAATTAACCACAGAGGTGCCTCATTTACCAGACTATAAATTTGTGCCATTCTTATTTTCCAATTTATTTTGCTCAGTTAAATACACTTTTACTGCTCACTTGAGTTCTTTGCTTGTCATTAAGTGTGTATTCAATAAATGTGTAGGTGGTCTATATATGGTAGTATGGATGTGCTGCTTGGTGCAGGAGAACCTGAGAGGATCTAGATGGTCAAACGGGAGGATTGACCTCTGGTGTGTCAGTCTACATCAATAACAAAGTGATTATCTGGAGTACATGAGCACCGATATGTGCAAGTCAAACATCTTTTATCTTGTTGGCTTCTAGTTAAAAAAACATTAGGAGGCAACAGCACATCTATGGAAATGTGTGATAAAATACCGCAATAATGAAAGGGTGAAACAGTTTAACAGTTGTTTTCTCACACTGATTATGTGGAACCAAAAACTGTGAGATAAAGAGTTGCAAAACACAAACACACAGCAAACAAACACAAGCAGCTGACAGCACAACTGAAGGAATGATTTAACTGAAGGGCCAGCTGTGAATGTCACTGTTGTGTGTTGGTTTTTAAATCCAGTCCAGGTCATTTGTCACATGTCAAACCTCTTTGTATCTGCGTCTGAAATAAAGTCTCACCTGGCTTCTGGGCTGTCATCAGTGCGTGTGTGTTGTGGTGAGTCGGAGGCTGCAGGTCCTTCTTCCCCGTCTTGAGGCAAGTCTTCAAATTCTCCCTCACACTTGTCATCATCCAAGAGCTCTGTGATCTAAAAAACAGGACAAAAGACAAAAGGTTAATAGTAGTTGTCACTGTCACCCTAATGTGAAGACTTCAATCTTGGGACAATGGGTGAAGATGACACAGGTGTACCTGGTTGCCATGGATTTAAAGCTTGCTCTGAAGCTAATATTAAAGTGTAATGTGATTCATGTGAAAATATTCTTACAGACATATAACAGACTAATAAGAGAACAGAGAGGAACATTGGGTTCTGCGTTTCCTGGTACAACCTCATCCCATAGTTGTCCAGTCATTTATTGTGTACTGTATGGTCTATTTGATTGTGACTTTTAGGTTGTGTTCACACACACTTGCAAGGTTTAGTTAACTTTATATTGCTCTGTTAGTGTGAAGTATTTAATTAGTGTGACCACTGTCATCTGAACCTTGGTCTACCCGAACACATGGAAGGAGACCCATGGGACAGCTAGGTCTCTGTCCACTTGGAAACAAACTCTTGTGTGTTTCAGCTGAAACATGAACGCAGCATGAATCAGAAAGACGTGCAGACTTGCAGGATTTTTGATGTCAAGCTTACTTTGTACTTGTAAACATAATTGTGCTGCTCATTACGGTTCAGCACAGGCGTCAGAACTAATTTCATTTTAAAACACGTTTGCTTAAGTTACACTACAGGACACCCTGGTGTTATTTAGACTCCTTAATACATTTCAAAAGTTCTACAGGAAATCTTCACTGGTAAAAAAAAAAGGTAAATGGACTGTACTTGTATAGCGCTTTTCTAGTCATGTGACCACTCAAAGTGCTTTGACACTACATGTTCATTCACCCATTCACACACACATTCATACAGCACCTATATTGGAACATACTTGGTGCTTGGTGTAAGCATTCATATACCTGATAGGCACATAGGGAGGCAGTGTAGGGTTCAGTGTCTAGCCCAAGGACACTTCGACATGCAGTAAGGGGAATAGAACCGCCGACCTCCTGTTTAGTAGACGACAGCTCTATCCACATGAGCTGCAGCCTCACCAGCTGCAACTGCATCCATATCCACTAGCACATTTAGTCTGACACAGAGAGTTGTTTTGGAAATCTTTAAAGTTCTCTCAATGAAATATATGTGAGAGAAACCATCCAATCCCAGTGGCATCTTTTAAATGTGAATATAATCAATATAAATAAGTCATCTGGTGGATTTAGGATTTAAATAAATATCAGCGTTAACAGCAAAGTGAACCTAGACTAAATCTCTGTTTTTTGGTCTAGACTAGCAAACATAACTGCAATATAAACACACCTTAAGAGTACAGGGATAACACATCTGCTAGAAATATTAAATGAAATGTGTGGATGCTGGTGTGTTCACAGGATAGGGCCAAGATCTTCCTGTTTGTTCCAAGTGACATCTAAGTATAGATTAAGGTAATGAAGCACACAGATACAGCGCTAAGCAGGGAGATAGAAACACTGAATAAAAAAAGAAAATCTTTGAAGGACATCTTAGAGGGTGCAGACAGAGGAAAGAGTGAGAGAGGGGTTTCAGATGTGTAAGGGATGGAGTGTTGAAAGTAGGGCTCAGGCATATATCATTTTTCATGTTGACTTAGCAATGTACCAAAGCATGATAGTTAGATTGAAAAATGCTATACGAGGCAAAACATGACCACTAAGATGCGCTTAACCTTTTTGTTATGTGGCATAAAACAAATCCTTGACAAAACACAGCATATTTTCTTTTTTAATAATTTATATTTAGCCGGATTTAAAAAACATTAAGCTATATTCTAAATCTTCTGACAATCTCTCATAAACCAACTTGTGTTGGCTCCTTCAACTACAGTATGCACATTTTTGGGGGATTTTTATTTATGAAGTTCAATCAAGCAACTTTAAACACAATATTTACAACATCATATGATATTCTTAACAGCTGGAGTCTAGAGGTTAGGTCAAAGTTATGAATTGTGAGAGTGAATGTGGTGAGGAAAGGCTGAGAGAGCCAAAGGGAACGAAGGAATGAGTGATAATGATTCTGCCAGTTATAGATTGAACTGGAGATGGAAATGAGAAAAGGAGAAGGGCGGTGGATGTTGGACAGAGAGAAGGAGAGCAAGTAAGTAAATATGCTGACAGAAATAAATGATCATCACACTAATAGATGGCAGCATGTGAACAAGACACCAACAGAAGTCGTTGAGCTGCAGTTTAATCCAGGAAGAATTTATCTTCAGTTGATTTAATGGTGTGCAGATTTATAAATAAATGTCATATTCCTTGAAATACTGTCAGCTGATTCTCGTCATGATGATTCAAGATAAACCTTGTTGACAAAAGCCACTATAAGGTTTTCAACGCGGAGAATCTGTTTAATCTTTACTGAGAAAAGGGGGGGGGGGTCACAGGTTTAACTGGATACATTGATCCGTTTGTCCCCTGCTCAGTTTCTTTTCCTTAGCTTCTCTCCTTCACAGCAGCAACCCCATCTGCTGCTGTCACTGTGTTGTTGCTACGGAAACACCTCTGTTCCAAAAGCTCCGATTGGCTGTTAGGGAATTCTTGCATCGTCACATGTGCAGATCTGGGAGGATGACTCACAACCCTGAATGTGTGTATGACACACACAGAAACTGGATAAAGATGTCTTACTTCAGACAGCTTCAGTCACAATAATCTACTTTTTCTTAATAGCCAGACCATCTGTGAGCTCAGTGTGTTGTAGCTAGGGTTGAACAATGTTGTGACATGTATCTTTATGTGCAAGAGTCGGTTAAACACAAGCAAAATGAATAAATGATAAGGAGAGCTAACAAATAAATATTGGATCACCAGAACCTCTAAGCAAGAAAAAAATTGCACGGCAAAGCTGCCTCACAGCAGACAAGTCTGATATAGAACATCAGTACTTTAGATCCACAGTGTCCCGATGTAGCCTCAGTTGTTTGTGGAGACACTGATTTAAGCTTTTACCTGGATGATGTTCAAAGTCACAGTTACCGTCCGAGTATACCTGCTCAGATGGACAGGGGTTTTTACGTTAGAAAAAAATTCACACCTTCATTTGTGGAAAGCAATTTGATTATCCTCATTTCATTCTTTTTTAAATAAATGAGCATGTTTTACATATTTATCACATGATATCCTGAATTACACATGTAAGAGATCCAATTGTGTAAAAGTGGATCCAAATAAGAAATGAGGGATTTATTTGTGCTTGAGCAGCATAACATTAAAAACAAACAAAAAGAAACTGCCAATGACAGCAACAAAAAAAAGGAAATGTTTGAACCTTTAGCATCTATTCAAATGCTTTTTCTTTCACCAAGTTGAGCAAACTCAATCAAAATGAGGCAGCTGGTTTAGCAGTCAGGGATTCAGGAATCAAGAATAATTGAGTAATGATCATTAAAATAAGTTTAACCAAAGGTTTAATCAAATTTATGCCTCATTCTCTTTTGTGTAACTCGCAAAAACAAAGTTATGTAAAAACTTAAGAATTTATGAACTCAGAAAACTCGAATTATCGTTCTTTCAGTTGTCTCCGAGTCTGAGGACAGAAACAGCTCTGAAATCTGCTGAAAAACTGACACTTAAATCAAAAAGAGCATTAATAAATAAATCTAAAAAGGAGTCATACTGTTATCAGATCTTTGACGTGAAAAATGATCAAGATGAAATGAGCAGTGAAAGCACCTCAGGACATTGACTGAAAGCTGGATCTATCATCATGTAAAATAAATTCCAAGTTATTCATCGGTAATATAAAAGAGCAATGATGAGATGGGACATAACCTTGGACTTTGTAACATTCACTTACCTAGAGCATATTGCATCAAGGCTGCTGGTCAGTGACATGAAAAAAAATCATCTGGATATCACTTTAAATACCCCCCCTTCTCCTGTACATGCATTAGCATTCAGGAGCCGACAAAATGAACAATGAAGCTTGATTGTATAACGGCTTTCTGGGCTATAACTGTTCATTCAAACGGCATAAACTGACTTATGAGTGTGATGGCTATTATGCTGAGTAAGTGATTAAAAAGCCTTTGCGGTGACGTAACAATATTAGAGGATAAGAGCAGTTAAATCTCTTGTCAAGATGACCTTGCATGTTCATTCATGGAGCTGAAAATATTATCCCCCTTACTTAAGACTGGAAAATTTTAATCACATTGACTCACAAATCAGTTTAAATACAGAAGCCGAAGTTTGCATAATCTGTTCTTTTTTGTTTTTTCAGATAAAAAGTATCTGCTGCTGTCATGCATGTTTGATACACAAGAGGATCTCTGTATGGTGTGTATCTGAAAAGACAAAGGCGGAGAAGAGTCTGCAGCAAAAGGTCATGATCTTGGCTCTTGTTTAGTAGTCCGGTCCAAATGTTTCAGGACAGACCACGAAGAAAACAACAAGCTGCGCTGACATCATTAGCTTGGGCTGCTGAACTGTTCGTGGGCCAAGAACACAGAACAATGAACACTCACTACGACTGATATTTCAAGTGCAAAATTGGAGCTTTCAGTGCTTTTTGTGTGCCACATTCGCCCCATGTTCAACTGGTTAACAGCAAAAAAGTTAATACATTGTGCCAATAAACACATTGTAATAAGTGGTTTCTGGGTCACGAACAGTTTGTTCTGATTTGTAATATTTTCAAAAGTGTGGAGAGGAAGCAAAGCGGAACTAAAATGTGGATTTTGTTGAAGGATTTATCAAAAGTTCAAGTTATTTTTCTTGATTTAAACCCAAAATTCTAGGGAAAACATTTCGGTCTTCCCATTATCTTTTGAGTGCTGGTATTTATTTAGCAGAAAAGCAGATACTCCTTGTGCCATGATGTGGCCGCTGGAATCAAGAGGTTTACTTTTTTCACAAATTACAACAATTGGGTGGTTTGTGATTTTGATGGCAGCCATTCTGTGAAGAGGTCTGTCCATCAGAAATAATAATGATCCAAGTTTAAATGGTGGAAACACTATCTGCTCCTCTGCACCACTAAATAGATTAAACAAATTGAACTAAATTAAATACTCATTAACACATAGGGATTAATAATAATGTAATTCTTATCATTAAGAGAGTATTATCTGCTTGTGTTACAGTGTTCACGGGTCTCATATTCAAGCTTGTGAGAATGTTTTTCTGTTTGAATGACATATGACCCCTGAAAGAAAAAAAAAAAGGTGTAAACGCCCTAACTGTTCAGTTTCATCTCTTCTCTGTGTTTTTTTGTGCCTTCTTGTCTGTATGACAACCCCGTTTACTTCTAACTGCACAACGGGAGATAAACCCTCAGGCCTGACGCTCCTGCAGTGAGATCCAGACTTCATCTCCACCTCTGAATGCATCAACAGCTGATTTATTCACATTCTTTGCAGCCACCCATGGAAGCCTGGGAAAGTAAATAAAAGAAGAGTGCTGCTCCATATTTCATAACAGCATTACCGAAAACACGTACATATTTGTGCATTCACACCAACAGTCCCCTTACAGAGTAACACATACTGCAATACTGCTGCCTGGCAAGGCCTTCATCTCCTCTTTAAATAACTCCATGTTCCAGTGTAACCAGGTTACTGCTATTAGCAGCTTATCAGTGTCAGAGGATCCTGTGAGTCTACAGGCTTCAACCTACAGAGAGACGGTTTCCTGCTGATGCATTGTGTCAGTCTTTGTTATTTGTAAAATTATTACATGCACAGTATTGCGACTGAGGTTCAGAGTGCCCTCGTTAAGATTTATAATCTCATTATATATCTCTTAGAAAAACAAACAGTCTTGCCCAACACAATCAGCCTGGCTCACTCTTACAGCTTTTCCAAAGCAGACATAAATAATACTGGTTCCATTTAGCCTTTAGTCCAATGTTATAACTTAATTTAATTCAGACACAGATATAATTTATGTACCTTATAGGATTATTCAGTTATAACATGATATTTACATGTAAATAATTTCTTGTACAATAATGTTATCTAATATGTGAGGCCAGTCATTTCTTCACAAACTGATTCATTGAATGTGTGCTTAAAAAGGGATTTGGAGTGGTAGTCGGGTGTCAGAGCGAAAATTGTCAAACATTCCTGTAACAAGGGGAGAGAGTGCCTCAAGAAGCGCATATCTGAGATTCAGAGGCAAAACTTAATCAAGCTAAAAATTCACGTATTGTCAACAGGAAAGCTAATGGTGACCCCAGAAAACACAGACATTATGTGTTTATTATGAAGGAGCACGCTCTTTTTGCTCACTGTACTGCTGCAGCACTGTTATTCAACTTCTGAGACTTTTGAATCATTTCAGAAGGTGTAATTTATATTGAAATATACCTTAAAACTCACAATGTTACATAGATACCCATCTGCATTCTCTTACCCCATACAGAGACATGCAGACAGGTCTGTGTGCAGTCCTTCAAAAACCGAACTTTGTGTAGCCCTCCGAGAACGCTACATGTGGGTTGAATGCGGATTGGTTAAAAGTTAGCTTTAACCAATAAAAAAAGAGAGAAAAAATGAGGAAGCATAACTGAAAAGCGCAGACAACAGCTGCACTGGTTGATCTTCGCTTTTACCACTACGAAACAGATCTTTGTCCATTTTGACTTCTGTTTTTTTCTGCAGCAGAAACCCCACCAAGACCATCCCACCACTCAGACTGATCCACACGTTGTTGAGTCACAGCAGTGCAGGTTGCACAACTATGTTCAAGTCCTTATGCTGTAAGACGCACTGTTGTCAATTAAGACTACTCAGTCTATTCTCCCTGAGAACATGTGTTCTAAGGAATCAAAAAACATCTCTTAAACAGTCCAGTCTTTGTGCAAAGTTATGAAGGAAATGAGTGTAAACAAATGACTAAGTTCCATACTCTTATCTAGGAATGACAGATGATATGGGTACATTTTTCATGCTGTGTAAAGGAATTGCACAGCTTGTTAAAAAGGTGAACATCACCCAGGATCTTCATCAGCACCAACAGGCCTCGCTCTCACCCAAACAATAATTTCCCTCCATTTTGTCAATAAACTCAAATCCAGCTTAGTTTATCCTCCATGTCAACACAACTCGAGATTCACTGAATTTGAAAGTTATGCCCAAACACGCTGCGTGATGACTGCCTTTTCCTTCTTCTTTACTCTCTCCATCTGTCTAGAGCTTCTCTGTTAAAAGCTACTCTTTTGTGTTTTACAATGCATTTCATTTTATCAATGCGTTTATTTATATATAACATGTTTTAAATAACTCTTCAGCTTGCAAAACCGACTGTGTGTGGAAGCAGGTATGTGTGGGAGCTAATCCCCTCCATGACGGTTTGCTCACACAGAGCCATCTCCAGAGTAGTGCAGGGGCTGTAGGTTACATCATCGCCAGCTTCTTTTCTTATCTTCCTCCCCTGCCTCCTCACCTCCACCTCGTCATTTCTTTCTCTTTTCTCTCAGCATTCTCGCCATTCCTTCCCCTACCTTCCTGGCTGCCACCCCCCCCTCCCCTTCTCGTCCAAAACGCCCCCTTTTTTTGTCCTCTCTCTTACATAAGACCCATGGATCAGTGTGCAGCTATGTCCTTACGGATTTGGTTCACTTTTTCTCTCTGTTATATTTGAATTCATCTGAAATACTATGAACAATATCAGGTATGAAACTTAAGATTGAAAACTAACAAGTTGCATAATAAGCCAGAGCTCTGAGAAGGCTTAGAGCTTTCACTTTGAAAAAGGTCAAATGTGACAGAGGATAATTCAAAGGGCTTAAGATAATAAGGCAATCACAGATGGAGCAATTTTCCCCACAGTATTGCTTTATAGAACAAATTAAAATAAAAGCCTGGACCATATGTTTACGACGAACAAAGATTATCGAAACTAAAAGGTAATAATAAAAACAGTTAAGTGTTTTGAAGGGGTGGCCTACTGTATGTAGAAAGCAAAACTTTCTTCTTCTTTTTTTCTCCCCACCAGATTTTCACAATGACTGTGTGTTTTTCCCCTTTCAGCATTTAAACATGATCTTTACTGCGTGCCAGCGGTGTGGGACAATGTAGTCTTAAATGTTACAGGAATTAAAACAGGATAGCATGTGAGATGCAGATCAAGGGTAGATTCGTAGACACTATTTTTGGTGTGTGTGTTATCATATAATAAAGCAGTGCATTCAGGTCATTGTAAAGTTAAATGTTAACATAATGTTTTCTTTCTCTTTAGTGAATGACAGCAATCCTTAGTATTGTGTATTAAGTTCACTAATCCCATCTCTCACCTAGAGAGCAACGTTTTTAAATGCATGTGTGTACATCATGTGTGACTATGTGTGTGTGTGTGTGTGTTAGGGTGGGGCTCAAGGAAATATTTTGAGTACAAAATAACTTTTTGCTCTTTTCAATCTGTATTTATGTAGACAGAATAAGGAATGAGTAGAGCTGGCTGTTAATACCAAATCAACAGTGGGATTCAAAGTTTGTCCATACAGAGAAATATTTTTGTTTCCAAGCTAAAAGATACAGTCTTGTAATCCTTGTAAATGTGTTTCTTAAAAAGCTATCCCTGGAGTCAAAACAAAGCAAAGTGGTGCCTGTGGTTATATCTGGAATAGCTGAGCATTTATCACATGTGCTATACTGCAGGTGGTGCCAACAATTACAGTCAATGATTAATGAAATGAACAACCCAGTCATAGATGAGCTGAATGTACTTGTTTGCTCAAAACAAAATCTTTAGAGGAAAGTGTTTAAAACACTCAAATCATGGTAGATTCATTCCACCGTTTATGTTGTCAAGTCTTTTTGTCACCCGTGTAGGATTACATTACTGTTTGGCTGTGTATTGTTCTTAAGTGGTGTGAGAACATTTCTATGTGGGGATTTATTTGCGGTGTGTGTGTGTGTGTGTGTGAACTGAGAAAGAACTTCAGCCTGGATACTGGCTGAGTCAATGCCATTATTCTGCTGTCTGATTGACATTAAAGATGATAAAAAAAGACTAAGAGAAAGACCTTTTGAATTTTTTGAAAACCTTTGTGACATCGTGTGTAACAATGTGTGCATTCTTTTTAAACTTTGCATTGCATAAGTTCTTTGGTCTTGACTGTCAATGAGAATCATAATGACTGTGATTAAATAGGGATAAAAGGGGGGAAAAAAGACTGCAAAAGCTTTCCTGCGAGGATGGCAGGATGGACAAAAATAGATTTAAATATGGAATATGAAGCAACTATTTTTTCAAAGACAACCTAAACAAAACTTACACCACAGGCAGGAAACTCAAAAATCTCTAAAGTGTATGAATAATATGTGAAAGTGTTATATAAATACTATTTTCATACAAACGGATATGAATGATTCAGAATAGAAACTGTCAGATCAAGAGGAAGAAGAAGACAGAAACGAAGAAGCAGGGCCAAACCTGTTCATTGATGGAGCTATAGTCGTTAGTGGTGGAGATATCATCATCCTCGGAGTCAAACAGGCCTTCCTGATTGTCCAACAGCTCTGCCAAGACTCTCCTAACAGACTCCTGGTCCCGAAGGTCCTCTCCTTCAGTTGACAGACTGCAGGTGGAAGGCAGGAGGAGAGTGTTTGGCATTTGTCGCACTTTGCTCTCCATGAGATGGTAATATATTTCCTTAAGCTAAATAAAAATCCATATTTTAAATAAAACACCCATGTGTGTGAATCTGCCAGATGTAACTTCACAGTATCAGGTAGGACACTTCACCAGCTTTGTTATATAAGAGTTTTTACAGATTTATATAAGCCAGTTTGCTGGGATATTCCATTTCCTATGAAGCTATGAACTCAAAAATTTTACTGAGGTAACAACCGATGCAGATTTCCCACAATAATGCCTAATGAATATACATATGACAGATCCAAACCATTTACAACTCCACGTGCATAAATGTGGATTAACACAATGGAAACCCGGCAGTGTTACTGGACCTTCATAAACCTGAGTGAAAATATTTGCACAGTGGACAAACATGCATGTGGTTGTACTAGCATCACAGTATGTATGTATGACCGTCACTTTTAATGCAAAATTGCTGGTTTAAAGGAATCTTACTGAAAGATGTCTGGTCCGAAAACGGCGGCCAGCGCCCCGACGTTCCAGCTCTCCTGCTGAAGTGATGCCACGCTGGCCAGGAAGCGGCACAGGAATCGCAGCAGGCCGTAGTTCAACAGAGGAAGCTGCTGCAGCAGGTACTTCAAGTTTCTACACAGCTCTTCTTCATTGCTGTAATCTATGTTTAGGAGCAGAAAACAGGATCTCGTCATTGTTACTAGTTTATTCAGCAGAAAAGGGTGTGGGTTTCTTATTTTTACATTTACCACAAACTCTTTGCTACAATCTTTGCTGCTATAGAGCCCATTTTCATTACTGGTAAGAAACTTTGAAGCAAAATTTGGATGATCAAGTCCTTAGTGTTCCTTCAGAATTTACCTTAAAAGTCTTATCATGAAAAAATATACACATACATAAGATTATATTCAACCCTCTAGGCTGGAAAAGGTAAAATAAGTATAAATAATATGAAAAAGGTAATCCTTAATATGTAGTATTGTTTTGCCAGAACAGCACATAATAAAATGAGAAACAAATAGAATGTCATGGAATGTCTGCACACCACTCATCTGCTATAATCTGCATGACGGGAGGAAAACACCATCATGACAAGGGATTAGAACAGATTATCCACAAGAGAAACAGGGAAAATGGACAGGGCAGAGAAGCAAAATAAAAAAATGAAAAAAGAACAAATGTTGAGATGGGAGATTTGTGAAAGTAATGAGACATTGTCCATTAAAGGTCTAGAATTCAACCTTTTAACTAAAAGGGAGGGGGACTGCGAGGTCAGTTAAAATGATGATGTTCAATATTTTCAGCAAGATCACATTTAGCTTGTTTTGTAGCAAAAAATAAATAAATAAATAAACAAAGAAAAAAAAAGGGAAACTTTATCAACAACACTATATTTCAAATTAAAATGAGGCTGGACAAACAGAGCAAACCACCTCATGATGTAGTCAGACTTGTAATAGCCAGCGTCTGGTCTACAAAACTAAATCTAAGCTCAGTTTTTCAACAAGTGTATTCAACTTCCTGGACTTCACTTGAGGCAAAAAAACAAACCAAAACCCCCCCAAAACCCCATAGCTGTTGGTTTTAAATAAAAAAAAAGAATAAACTGGCGAGGAATACACTATGGCATGAGAAGAGGAAAAGTTGTTCTTGTCGCACACCTTGGTAAAGCTGAAGTATGTGTCCTTGAATTGCCGTTGGGATGACGGGTTCAGGAAGCTCCTGCAGGAAGAGTCGGAGCAAACTGACTGCTGATGCCAGATCAGCCTCCTTCTCTAGCTCCACCTCCTCACCACTGTCGTAGCGCTGACGCAACCAGTCCACTCGCTCCGCATTGCCGTTAACCAGACAGAGCCCCTCCAAATCCAGATGACCTGATGACACAGGCAGCAGCAGTTATCAGCTTCTGACTTTTAACTACCTTAAACATGTTTTGAACATCACAATGTCATTTGAAGTATATTTCTACATTTAATACTTTTTGGTTTGCTTAAGAAGACAGTATTTTACAGGAAAATCAAAAACAGACGCAAAAGAGGTATTTTTCAAAGGACAAATATGTAATGGACAAACATCAATGAACAGAATGGGATTTTGTCTTTAAGAAGTTATTTGATTCTGCCTTAACATAACAATCTGAACTCAAACAAGAATTAGCCCCGAACTGATAAACCAAAAGATTTTTCATTTGCATAAGCCTTCAAATACAAGTTCAGGTTGTGCTTTGTAAAATGGATTCATCTTGTGTACGTGTATTCAGCAGGCATGCCCACCTTGTGCAGCCATCATACATATTCTACAGGTGTGCAATCAGTCTTTGAGGTAAACTTCATACTGTGGTAAGATTGGTGTGTTTGACCTTGATGCATTTGTATATAAGCTAATGGAGAGGCTGGATCCATTCAAGGATGCAGTTCACAAATTCAGGTGACTCATAGGAACAGACTGCATGCAAGCTTTTTTTAACCAAATGATGAAATCTAAACTAAATATAACCCCAAATATAACTCTAAGAACAAATAAATACCCAAAGTACAACACATTACGCTAAATTAACAACCAAAATTAACAGTCCATGAGACTGGAAATAAACTAACATGTACAGGATGGATGACCCAACTGACTTCTTGAACTTTCCTGTTATCATTTTGGTCTCGAAATGAGGGAACAGAATGATCCAAACTATGCACCGGGACACAGCTTATGTAAGCTCAACGGAAGAACAGAAGTACAAAGATACAAGTGTTTGTGTGTGACCAGAAATGCTTTTTTTTTTTTGGCTGTGGCCGCCTCCTTTATCTGTAAAAACAACAGAAGCACGCCACATGGGCAGTTATCAGACTTAGATGTGACAACATCACTGAGTGACATTGATGAAAGGATGAACTGATAACATCAGCAAATCCTGTCATCTTCTAAATAATCATGTTTTTTCTCTGACTTACATAAAGTGCAATCAGTCCATCTCTAACTGTGTTATGGTGGTGATATGTACACTGTTACCACATGACTCTGCTGCCAGTTTTGTGCTTTTGTATAAATTACAGCTTATGCTGTGGACAACAAATAAAATCTAAATTTAAAAACATAAGCATCAAGGTTACTTGCTCAACAATTCTAGTCTATAGTCAAAGTGTATTGAAGAATCCCGAAGCCTTAATCCGATCTAATCATTCTCTTGTTATACCTAGTTTGGTCAATGGCTGCGAATGCCGGTACACTGCAATAAGTATTTGTCATGTTAAGTGATGCAGACGGCCAAATTTAGATACAAAATGTAACCCTTAGTATTTAAGTGATGATGTTGAGGCATGCAGATTGGTGGCGCCTCCTGTATCCTTTTCACTCCGTGATCTCTCATCCAAGAACACGCCAGTTAACACACTGTTCAAGTCCACATGTTTTGCAGGACTCCTGTGGGACATATTCCCTTTTATAGCCCCACAAAGTCATGCAGGGTAGCTGCAGAGTGACAACACTTGTGAAAAGAGTTAAATAAAACTAAATTAAATTAAGCAATCTATCTCTGATGTCTCTGTGACTTTGTGGATACATTATCACCTTGCTCAGCTGTACAGCTATACAAACAAATTCTACCAGGACAGTTAATCCCTGTCAGAGCTCTGGTATGAGATGTCTCAGTGTTTTCTGTTTTTCATCAACGCTTTCTATCAAAATTACACACACACAAGACTACCCTTTTAATAAAACTCCAGGCATCACACACAAAACAAATGAGATTAAGGCCTTTTCATGAGCTGAATAACTTCCTGTCAGCCAGTACTGCTCTAATTAATGCTCCAGCAGAGACCCTGCAGGATTATAGGCTTGTTACATAACTTCACACGGCCGTGCAGCCCCTGGGTCACACAAACCACCAACACCATTCAGTCTTTACTTGAGGAGATTTCAGGGGACACTTTGTTCCAAAAGGACTGCAAATATATACCTCTAACTTGACATGTTTTTGGTCACCAGAAAACAGAGGAAAAGAAAATTCCATTGTTTAAGTTGTCATTCCAGATATGTGTTCCCAGTTTTAATATCACAGAACTGATTGAAATATCCATCACACACTCTACTTTTTTTTTTTATTTAGTACCTGCAATTCTCTCTCTCTTTTATACATTTTATATCTATATATATATATATATATATATATATATCTTTTTTTTTTCACACTTTTAACACACTTTCCACCCCAAATATAATACCCACAGCT
>JBBBVU010000007.1:12853060-12867971 GCA_037177055.1 Atherinosoma microstoma | reverse complement strand
CAATTCTCTCTCTCTTGTATACATTTTATATATATATATATATATATATATATATATATATTTTTTTTTTTTAACACTTTTAACACACTTTACAATCTAAATATCAGACCTAAAGTTAATGTGAACAAAATATGTCAGATCTAATGAACGCCTTCAGCAGCTGGACCTTGTGGTTAGGTGTCTGGTTGATGGTTATATGAGCTTTTTGACATTACAAACCTGGCACTAACTGCTTTCATGGCCATTAACAACCAAATTACAATATTTCATATGGCTGATAAGTTCAAAATCTTATATCAAAATGGTGAAATAGTACAAATGCACCTTTTCATGAACTGATCTTTTTCTTTCCAAAGAAACTGATATAAGACCAAAGTTTCTGCTGGGGGACATTTGAAGGGAAAAAATCTGGGGGAGGATACGGGAAGGGTCTGGTACACTTTTGTGGGTCACTTTTCTCACCTACCTGCTTTCAGTGCTCAGCTGCAGTTAGCAGGCCTGTTATGTAATGAAAAAGGAAGCCGATCATGTCTGCTGGTGTCAAGCAGTTTCATCTTACAAATTGGATCTTTGTAAACAACATATTTTGTTTTGATGATCATGATGCAACGGCCTACATCCCAAGTTAACAGCTGGTAATACAGCCATGTTCCTAAATACATATCAGACTTGCTGACCTGGGTGGTGGGTACCCTCTTGACCACTGATATCCACAGATGGAGCCCTGCCGGTTACTGTCAGTCACAGTTTTTGGATGATTGAGCTTTTGCTATAAGAGCCCCACTGTACTGAACACACTACAGTCTTAGCAGTATTCAAATGTGGATTTAGCGTGTGTTACGGTGTCGCCGTGGAGAGTTTAGAAGCAGAGAAGGAAGGTCGCAAATGCAAAAAATAAATTCATCCTGATGGAGATACAGATATTAATGGAAGAGGCAAATAAAAATATTGCTGAGCTCCAGCAAAGAAATCTAAATGTCTCCAGAAGGACTTCAATATGGAAGAGTATTTTCTAAAAAGTAACCAGAGTTGGCAAAACAAAACAAACAGATGAGATTAAGAGGAGGTGGCAAGATATATAAAGTTGTTCCAAAGCAAATTGATTATAATAAAACCTCAGGAAATAAGACGGGTGGGGGTCCAGTGGAAGAGATGCCTCTGACCAATCTTTAGCAACAGGTGCAGCTCCCTACTGTGAGGAGCCGATAACTGGAATACGGGGGTATGATGCACTACAGCTGATTGCAGAACAAGGCGTGCACATAAAAATCACATTTTCTTAAATCAAATAAACCTGCGGCACCTTTTAATATGCTCGAGGTGTGTGCTGTGTGCGCTAATGGAGACGCATTGCAGCGCACAGTCGGCAGCTCACAGTACATGCTAAATATAGATGCAAAATTAGCCTCTGCAATCAGTTTCATGTTTGGTACATCACAATGCGTGGGCTACGTTGATTTATTTGCATCTCTTCCTCCCGATATTTTGCACGTTCTGGTAGAAACGCCCATATTGCATATGCGTCAAGGGCCCACGCGCGAAATGTACTGCACGCATTATTTTGCCCCTTTAACAGACGCAAACCTTGCTGCACCTGGTTAGTAAATCAAAAGTGACATGTTTTTGCGTGTGCTATCACACGCAAACCTTTAGTACATCAGGGCCTTAGTGTTATAAAATATAGATTAGCATTTTTATCCATTTCTATTTAGTTATTTTCATTGGAGAAGATCATTTAGCCTCATTGTACTGGCTGAATACAAGCTATTGATGGCTGACACAGAAAATATGAATATGAGTAAAACAATGTAGTAGATGCAAGAATTGCTTTAGGGGCCTCGTACATCGAGTCAAAATTCATTCTTCGGGCACATTTGAAGCATCAGTGAAGTCAATGACTCTTTGCGTTCTCATCCCCTTGTTTTTGTTGAAGTTTTTTTCCCCAGATAATTCAACATGTACAATCGACGTTGCATCAGTGCTAACTCTGGTTGGTTGTTCACTATAGCGAAGATTAGGTCACATAAAGGCCAGCAACAGCAATGACATAAACCAACAGCTAGCTCAACATGTCACAAACAATTTCTTGCCATTTGTCATAGTCATTCTTCCAAGACAAATAACACATTCATAACAACGTGGCCACGTGGAGTGAAGAAACAGAAGACCAACTGATAATTAGGACTCAAGGGGGACCAGCTCTGTGTGGCATACAGAAAAATGCCAAGCTCACGCTGCAAACTAGGTTTCCTCCTTTTTCTTACAGTATAATGCTACCACCCCCTTTCTGCGTTGGCAATCTATGTCTCTTTACAAAGGTGTAGACTGAAGTGTCCAAAGAGAGAGGCGATTAAAGAAAGTAAATATGTTTGCTTGATGACTTCCAGACATCTGTCCCTCGCTGATTTTACATGGATTAGTGGGTTGTTGCAAAGCTTTTGTTTTCCTTACAGCAACATAAAGCCTGGCTGTCAGCTTGAGTGACATAATCTTCACTCGTCTTTCCTCTGCTCTAGTATGTACACAAAAAAGACGGGACTGTTTCCCTTAGGGCGCCAATACTCTACGATCAGCACTGCTTGCTTTATGCCTGATGTTTACCCAGTGATTACTTCACCGTCAATATCAGCTAAGCGAAAAGTATTTAATTTGTATATTGATCTTTCAGTTCAAAGTGTGGGATTTAACGTGGTTATGTAGCATAACGCAAAATAAAATGAAGGAATGGACAGAGAACTGGGTGGCTCATCATTCTAATTATTTACAACAAATAAACGACAGTACACCTTAAGAGATATTCTCTTCTTTAAAAAAAAACTTGGGACTTGTTACCATTTTGATACTCCTTTGAATGTAAGGAGGCAATTGAATTTGAGGAAAAATAAAATATCTAATTAAAATGATATTTCAGTATTTGGCATATCATCTAGCCTCTCATTTCCTCTTTATAATTCAGTTAAACTTAACAAGTAACCTAGAGGATAAAGATTCAGTCGTAACAAATGCGTCATCAAAAAAAATGTGGGAGTGTGTGAGTCATGTTAATATACCTTGTATCTCTAATACGCCTACATATTTAATAATGCTTGATAATACTCTGTTTTAGAATATGTTTTGTGTGTGTGTCCATTGCTTACCATGCTCTTCAATGTAGTCAACAATGTGTTTCACCAGTGCAGGAACTTCTTGGCCACTGACAGTGTGTGTGCGCGTCACCTCCTCCAAAGGAACTCCAAAAACCCTTGTGGTGCTGGCTGAGCTCCCACCCTCGTTGCCTGGCAACAGAGACACGCTCTTCCTCATGGCCTCCTCTTCCGCCGCCTCCTCCTCACCACAACCCCGCCAAGACCTCACGTCTTTCAAAGTAAAAAAAAAAAGGGAGGGATATTAACAAAAAGAGAGGGCGGCCTATAAGTGATTAGGGGATACTTTCAAACTCTGTATGTTGTTCAGAAGTTAAAAAAAGAAGAAAAGTCACCATAAATTGCACTAAAAATAAAAATAAAGGAGTGTCTGGTTTTACATGCCAGGGAAAATGTGCAGCATCAGCAGGTCAGCTACCTGAAAAATTATGTACAACCAACTCTTTAAGGAGTAAGAAGAGCAGGAACAGAGTTCTGAAGTGAAAATGCAGTATATTAGGGGTCAATTGCAAACACAAAAAAGCTTAAATCACATCATCTACATTTTAACCAGCTTCAGTATATTGCTGTTTCTCATTTGCACTGTTTAACTTCTTAGTTATACATTTTTTTTTAAAAAACAGATAAAAAGTGTCTTTAAGATTTAGTTGTCATGTCAACATTAAAGAAAAGAATAAACATCAGAAATAAATACCATGCCTTTCATTACAAATAAAACCTATATAATAGCACTATGAGAGTTCATCGGAAAGTTCAATAGATCTCTAATCATTACCTTTTGCTTTAAAACTGGAACCGCCAACATTCCAATACCCCCTAGAACTGCTAGAGTGGGTCATTTTGACCCGCTGCCGACATAGCATTAAGAAAGAGAAATGCTGTTCATATAAGTCTCTTTTTCCCTTTGTAACATTTGTTTTTATCATTCAGAAGTATACAAAGTTTCAATAAATTAATAAAAAATGACTTTATTAACATGTGGGATTACTTTGGGTTTGTATTTTAAGTAGAAAATGTTAAGCTCACCAGCTTACAACATTCCAATATCAGCTAATATCTAAAAAAAATATATTATTTCATCAATATATTTATGTTTTTTTAAATTAATTGTTTTAAAGCAACAATTACAAAAAAGAACAACAAAAACTGGTCAACGATGCCCTGTCACATTCCATTACTTTAGTGTCAAAAAGCAATGCTTTCTGACGGGAGAGGCAGAGGGAGGAATGACTTTTATTCATTAAGCTGGTGTTTTTGGCCAGGAATACGTGTTTCAGAGGAAGAGATGTAAAAAAGTTATCTGTTGTCACATTCCTCCCTTTGCCCTAGAAAGGCTCTAATAGTCTCAAGACCAGAGGATTTGTGTTGCAGGGCGGCTTGCATCTTTTCCTGGCAATAGATCAAATGTTGATTTAGCCTACTGCTGAAATCTATCATTTGATCTGTTTACTAGTAAATAATGAAAGAATCTGTCATTTTTTCACACCAGAACTCTTTTGCCTAGCAACACGGACGCTGCGGCTGCTTCTACATTGTTTTCTATCGGGTATAAATTACCCGCTTTGGCGATTCTAGGTATAAATGATCATAATCTTTTTATTTTGTATCACAGACATCTCAAAATTCGCAAGAAGACAAAAATGGGCATTTTAGGAAAAGTCACAAATTTTGAGACAGATTGAATTTTATGTAACTCTCTTACATATAACCCTAAGTTCAAAGTTGGTAAAAATGACCCATTGGCGGTTCTAGTGTTAAAACTGTGTTGTGTTTATGTTAGTCTGAACTTCACCCTCTCAAGGATAATAAAGATAATAAAATATCTTCTCAGAAGTGGTATCTAAATAACTGAGGCACAACTCTGACAGTGAACTGCTGTGTTATGGTGTTATTATTGTGCCTCATTCTTGAGTGAGCAGAGAGCCATTCTGAGCGCAGACAAAGTTTTGCAGGCACATCAATTACAATTCGAGCAACATTTTTCTTCAGCTGAAAGAAAAATTAATCTGAGTGAACAAAAATAAATTGTGTGCACACAAAATTTATTTCTGCTTGTTCCCTTCAGTGGAGACACAGGCCGATAAAAAGATTCCTCCGTTTCTTTCATCTGCTCCCTCGGTCTGCACACTGACACAAGCTGCGCACATGCTCGCAGTGCAGGATATGTGCTCAGTTTTGTCAACACGCTCCCTCAACTTGATGCAGCACTATAAATGTGCCACAATTCCAACCAATCACAAGCCTTGGATAGAATCATCCCGATTGGATGCTTCGCAGCCCCCCAACAACACTGTAAAAGGTGGTATCTGGTGCCGATAGTGGTAGAAGTTAGTCGTATAATTAATATAATATAATTTTATGAGTATACTTTTACCTGCGTCATACGAAGGACTTCTCGGTGAAAGTATACTTTATAAAATTATATAAAAATATAAAACCTACCAAACACGTAAGAAGACGACTAACTTCTACCACAATTGGCACCAGATACCACCTTTTACAGTGTTGTAAGGAGGCTACGAAGCATCCAATCAGGATGACTCTATCCGAGGCTTGTGATTGGTTGGAATTGTGGCACATCTATAGCACTAATTGAAGTTGAGCAAGCGTGTTGACAGAACTGAACACATATCCTGCACTGCGAGCATGTGCGCAGCTTGTGTCAGTGCGCAGAACGAGGGAGCAGATGACAGAAAAAGAGGAGTCTTTTTATCAGAGTGTGTCTCCACAGATAGGAGCAAGCAGAAGTAAATTTTGTGTGCACAAAATTAATTTTTGTTCACTCAGATTAATTTTTCTTCAAGCTAAAGAAAAGTTCTGCTTGAATTGTAATTGATGTGCCTGCAAAACATTGTCTGCGCTCAGAATGGCTCTCTGATCACTCAAGAATGAAGCACAATAACAACACCATACTGTGCGTATTGAAGGCCAGCAGTGTAACGAATCCCACCCTGAGTAAACAATCTAGTTGAGTGTATTGCATCACCCTGAACTTGGTTATTAGGGTCTAACTTGGAAGTTGTTAAGCATAATGACAAATAGTGGCTTTGATACGAGATATAATTGCTCCAGTATTTCTGCATGAAATGCTTTATCAAAGCTCAAGTTTACTTCCTGTATGCCTAAAACTGCACGTTGTCTTCTTTGTGAAGGATTAAATAAGAACTGTTAAAGTAAGGAGACTGGAAAATGATGGGTAAACAATAAGCAAAAAACTCCACTGCAACCTTTGTAGAAAAAATTTGTCTCTACAAAGATATCTCTTTGATAGCTTTGGGAGATATAAACTGTAAACTACAGTGCTGAGCACAACCAATCTTGCAGTGAAAAAGGAACAGTGCAAAAAAAAGTGCACACTATGTCTCCTATGTATAATAAAAATCAATATTTAGGAAGAAAAAAGTAGACCATTTCTTTCCTCAGTCATGAATGTGGCTTTGTGTTTGCGAACTCACCGTGTAGCAGTGAAAGTGTGTCCTATCCTCTCCTCCCCTAGCCAGTGAACCACTGAACCACCTATGGTTGCTTCAGGTTGTGGCAGAAGATGAGCCGGTAGTTCCTCATTGACAGACCGCTAATCCCTCTTGCAGGATTCCCTTCTAGCTACACTGAGAACAGACATAGAAGGAAGACGGAGAAGAAAGAAAAAAGGAAAGGAGAGGCACAAAAGATAAGGTGAGGGTTGAGATGGAAGAAAGGAGAGAGAAAAAAATATCTTTAGCAGGAATCCCAGATACAATAGTAGGGCCGGGCAGTTAATCAAAAATGAATCAAAATCGACATTCAGAATCAATAAATCGCTATAATTGTGCTATTGCCAATTATTTAAAATATATTTAAAATATTCATTAAATGACCATATATAGTTAAACTGTGTGTGATTCCTTTCACTTATTTTAAAAACAATATCTGCTCTTCTATTATGAAAATGTTTGCAACAAAACTTTCAGCCAGCTATGCGGGCTAAAAATAAAACCATCTGAAAATAATTGCTAATTAATTGTAATCAAGGTGTAATCAACATGTTCAATTAATCGTGGTATTGACTTGGTCATATTGCCCCCAAAATAGTAAACACTGAATGAATGACTGAATGAATGAAACAGGGTTTTAAGTAGTATCATATCTAAAACATTTACTGTTTTCAACAATCATACAAACTTTCTTCCATCTTGGACCACAGAAAACTACACAGAGAATAAAGCATGTAAATAAAAATCAACATCAGGGTCCAAATTGAGAAAATGAGGCTCTCTTTTCTTTTTTGGTGTTTCTGGTGCTTCTAGTATTTCTATTTTCTTCTTCTTTCCTTGTTGTCTACCAGTTGTCCTCAATCTTCTGCACTCGCCCTTTCTCCACTTTTCTGAGGCTCTAGATGTCAGGTTGAGCAAAGGGTTGCTGGAGGACTGACTACAATAATGAACTTGACACAGACTTGGACAGAAAGCCAGATTAGCTTGTCTTTGCATGCTCATGCACAAACTGTCACATATGCTATAATCTGTGTGGGTTAGATGCAAGGTTATTAATTTCTGCCACTTCACAACATGAGTGAATAAAAATGTTTTAATGCTACTTTATGTGATTATGCTTGTTTTGACAGACATATGAGACAAAAAACTGATTTTATAGTGTCCACCATGTTAACATATTGCCTTGAACATGCATGTGATGAAAGGAGAAGCTGGCTTTTGAGATCCCCTCTGGGTTAGCTGGTCTTTGCTGAAATGTTTCTATGTATATTTAAATATTTATAACACTGTTCTGGTTTTTGAGGATAATCTAAGTATAGAAAAATAATAAATAAATCAGAAGTGAGGGACATGATATAGATAATGATCAGAAAACAAAACATGTTTGGTGGAGGTACAAAACTGTTCATATGAAGAGAATCAGGGACTGAATCGGCAATGACAAGTTAATAATAAGAGCCTAAAATATCTACTACACAAATAAAAATCCTGTCGTGGTGTGAAAGCTGTAATGCTTCAAACATTTGACATACAACGAATGTATTAGAAAATTGTAATAACTGTGAAAAAAAATGAATAAGTAATCTGACCCTACGACAGGTCCAACAGACTGACCAACAAATCCCAACAATAAAATGAGCCGTTTAAACTTTTAGTTAATATAATACCCAAATCCTTCTCGCGACCTTTTAAGCATTATTCAATGTTTTTCAACCAGATTTTATGGGTCAGTACTGATCCAGGCTTTTTAAATCATATTTATCTGATAAAACAATGTTTCTTCTTAACCAGCTAAGCACACGTATGTCAATCTATGTCAGTAAACTAGAGTGAGGGAAAAAAAAAAAAAAAAGAAAAATCACTGAGGGCTTTTAACTAGGGCTGCATTATATTTGAAACATGCCATTAGGCAATGTGGAATACTAGGTTAAAGATTTATCTTGTGAAATCTCAATAAAAACTTCAATATATGGTGCTAATGTCAAAGCCTGCCTTTCCAGCCTGTCCCTTCATATGCTGGTTAGTTTTAGAACATACACAGAAGCAGAACTTCCTCTAAATGAAATGCAGCCCTCATCATCTTTGATTGACATATTTTATGGCAAAATTTCTATATACATTACACATACTGATACTGCAGTAATGATTAAACTTTCAACATATTTAGCAGTCTTATTTTCAAAACAAGTACCGTTATATGATGATTTGGAGTATTATTGCATATCAAATTCAAATATATCATTTGTGTAACTTTTAAATGAATATTTCTCTTATGCGGTTTTGCTCATTCTGTGATTCTGTCTTTTTATTTGTATCAGCACTGAGGTCTTAAAACAAAAATGAAGCCAGTAATTATTTGGTGGCAAAAAAAAAAAGAAGCTGACTTTTCATTTCCGAGGTTTTGGTTTAGTTGTACTAAGGCTTATTAAATAAGGGTTTCAGGAGTCTTATGTTTGCTAAAAATGATTTCCCAGTTAAATGCATTTTTCAGTCTCCTTCTGAAAGCAGCTGAACTGGCACTTCTGGTGTGTAAGCCTCTTTAAAAGCTAAAGAAAATCTTCCTATGCCTGATGAAATTCTCGTACTAGGTCGGAGCCCTTACTACTGAAAATAAAAGTGGTCTCACAAGCCACACGCCTTTGTTCTTGGCAAACTAATCTGATAAGACGCATTAAACGCAAAATACTTATAAATAATTTTTTTAATGATTACTACTCTTACAGGTTGAGGGGCCTGGAGAGCAGAGTACCAGGACCTGGCAGTAACAGGGTCAGCACACTCAAACATTACCAAACAGAGGAAAAGAAACGTCAAGGTCACTGACACACAGAGATTAGAGAACTTTGTATTCCTGAACCAGTGACATGTCTGCCATGAAAAATGACCTTAAAAGGCATGTGCAGTGATGGTTTAATGGGTAATGGAACAGTGGAGAAAAGCTGTTCTCTGCACCTTAATCCCAGATATCATGTTTGACAAGCTCTTGCTCAACAGCATTGTTAGATGGAAAAGTGAGAAAACTGAAGTTTGAGTGCTGGAGGAGAGAGAAAGAAAATATAAATGAGAACATGAAGACCAGGACGGAAAGCGGCCATAGAGGAATATTAGAACAACTCAGTATTAAATGCACAAGGAGAGATGCAACTTAAGAGCAAAACTGTAAAAATCAACTGCAGACCAACGTTCCATTTCATTGGGGATATACTGGTTTTGCACATCAAGTACATAAAAATACATCAATCCGCAAAGCAAAAACTGCAATCAACCTTCAGATTTTGGGAGACTCATTCATCCGGCATTTTTAATTCAGTTTTCTTGCCTTGGTAGCGCCTCAAAACCGCATCACCCAATCAACAAATCCCCGAACTATTTCTTAAAAAGCAGGGTTGTATTTGATCTGAACATCTGATGCTAAAACTGTCAAAGCTCTGATTTCCTACCTAAAACAAGTGTCAAAGACAGCAAAATGCACGAAAGCTTATGCTGTAACTTATTTTAAATTTTTCATCTCAACAACAACAACCTCACACAACAAGTATAAAGACTAAATATTCTGATAATAAGAAAATCATGTTTTTGAACTTTAGGAGAGAAAAGGGAGGAAAGATTTGCTGTACATTTTCATTAACAGCTCTCTCTACTGTAAAGCCAGCAGGAAATTTAAATGAGCCAACTGTGTATCAGATTTCAGTTTGTTTCTAAAAACGGCACCAGCCCACATTCAGAAATGGGGGGGGGGGGGCAGCTTTTATCAGAGGCCACAGGTTCAGTACCTGCAAACCAGCAACCAGACACCAAACCGAAAACACCGAAATCCTACTGTCCTCAGTAATTCAATGCCAGACGCAAAGACTAATTTCCTCATATGTTAACTAAGAAAATGTATGCAAATGTTCAGAAAATAAAGAACAAAAAACCTCTGCTGATTTATCTCTGATCTGCTAAATAGCCTCAGCTCTATCAGAATGAATTGCACAACTAAAAGCAAGAAAATATTCACACAGCATTACGAATAAATCAGCCAATTTCATCCTACTTGCATCATGCTGTAAAATCCCCCATATGTGGGATCAAGGTTTTTCAACTTCACATAGTTTATTATTACTGGCTCAACAGTCATGGGCAACGGAAATCAATTAACTATTAAATGAGAGAGAAAGATTGGACAGCTGAATTCCTCTTTTAGATGTTAAAATCCAGCTGATTTCTGTCTCAACAAACTCCAGGAGTTAGGATCGATATAACACCAAACTATCTAAAAGAAATGTTCTAAAACCTAAGCTTTAGAAGCCTAAGACCTAAGTCTAACCAGCAGAAAACATAGACAGGAACCAACTAAACTCTCCAGACTGGCCTCAAATTCCATAAAACCATCAAGATGAAAATGAATGCCTGGTATTTGTGTCGTCTATGGTGTCATGACCCTTGTACAACACATAGCTTCCTTGTATTCTGCAGTGTGAGCATGACATTTCACATCCAAATAAGAACACACCCAAAGAAAAAGAAACAAAAAACACACGTGACAAATGGGCAGAATGCAGAGATACAAATCTATCCCATCAGTCACTGAGCATGTGACAAAGATTCTCATCTGCAGTGTCACAGGCGGAATGAAAACACTGTCATGGTCAGCTCCCATAATAGAAATATCTGGTAAGGTCTTTCATTTTAGCCTGGTAAACAATCAACAAACAAATACCAACACAAACCAAACATGAGCAACCTGGTAAATGTTACTTAAAACTTAGAACTTTATGACTTATATCTAGAGACCTGTTCATTGATTTATAAACATCACTTAAAATATGCCACCTCATGGAAATTATGTTAATTTTTTACTAAATTTAGGCTAGTAAATCATTCGGGATACTAACTCATTTGAAAGAACGCACAACAGGAAGTCAATCAGTAATCTGGTAAAAGTAATGCCAGTCTTCCATGCTGATGTAAGCGGCTTCAGTGTTGTTAGCAGCACACCTCCACTTAAAAATTGTATTAGTTTACTATATACAAAACATTTATGGATGGGGGTTCAATAATAAAATGTTAATAAAACGATACAATGAAAGCCTTCAGTCCCAACACAAAGAGAGGAAATGTAACAAGAATTAAAAGCTGCACAAACACATGTGAAAACTGACCCGAGTCCTGTTCGTACACATTTTTAGACATCTGCCATTAGAACCAATTCCTCCTGTTTGACAGCAGTATGGCAGAAATGAAAGCTAATGGCCATCCTGGCACAACTGTCAACAGTATGCTGAACTGAGGGGGCAGATTATACAACATTAGGCCATAAAGCTAAAGGAAATCATTTAAAACCAGATGAGTATTTTGGATATAGAGATGAGCTATTAACTATTAACATGTGATCTCTTTCGTGTTGTATTATTTGCTAACAGTCTCATGCATTTGCTCACTAACTAACCTATTTTTCACAGGGGGCAAAATACATGCATGATAACAGCAGGTAAAAAGGAGCATTATGGTAGGTTGTAAATGTATATATCTGCTCATTTGAATTGTGTCACATGAATTAATAATTTCTCATATCTCTCTTCCCTAACTAAGTATTTAACGGAAAAGCACAACTTTGTGTTCAAAGGCCTAATCATGCAAATTAATTCAATTGGTAAAAAGATCTGTCTCCTGAAGGTAATTGTTTCTATTTTTAACAACCAGCTGGATGGCATGGACACAGAAATACAGCCCAGAACAATTGAAGTTATGGAAAATAGAAAAGCACTACAAAGAGAATTGTAAAAACTAAATTAAAATTAGAAGAAAAGAAAAAAACCAGAGGATGAGCAGAAATGGAATGAAAAGAGAGTATATGAGGTAAAGAGAGGAAGATCAGGAGCATGTAAAGCTAACGTTTGCCCTTGGATCCGTGGCAGCTGCAGCTTGCTGCTCTAGCCTACTTTAGCTGCTCCAACCACGCTGGCCCTGTCAGTGATAAATTAATAAGCACATGTCTTGGGGGGATATCTGCTTTTCCAGGCCTTGTTATCCCTTACAGTCACCAAACATGCATAGTCTTTCCTTCTTTCCTACTTATTTTGAAGATGTAGAGGACATCTGACCCACAAAAAAAGAATTTTTTTATGTCACAAGATTCTTTTCCTGTATAATTCAGCAAAAACGGAACATCAGTTAATCAATAATAAAAACAACCTACATTCAGATATGTCATACTTTCTATGCTGACTATATGACAGTCTAACTGCAAAGCTTTTGAACAGTTTAATTGTCTCTGATCACATCAAATAACTTGGTATTTTCCACTATCAAACCTAATAATCTGTGTTATTTATGTTGTACTAACCTTTTAAGTTAAATTCCATTACATTTACACAGTGAAAAGTAAAATAATATCCATTCTTTGCATCCTGGGGGGGGGGGGGGACTGAATAAGCCTTGAACGCCTACAGTGGAAACACAAATGCAGCTCTGTGTTGGCAACTGTAGGAGTGGAGGGAAAGCAGCACGTTGTTTGGTAGATTTGCATCAAGCTAAGTTTGTTGTAGGTGAACAGTCACAGAGTCTGTTTTGCTATAAAGTCTTCTAACAACAAATGGTAGACTATTCTAAACAGTAAGCAGTGAAATCTCTTACAGAATTCATAATGAAAACTATGACTATACACTTTAATCTCTAAAGGACTTCCAAATCTGCCAAAAAAGTCTATTTTAATAGTATCTGATCTCTAAGTAATGAAAGGTGTGATCTTACCAATTTAACGAGAAGAAAATGATGTGAAGTGCTGTCAATTTATCAATCTATTTATCTTTCCTTTTTTAGAAAATGGTATATCTAAGCATGCATGAGCTAAAATCAGAGCGGAAGTTAAATTTGTCAGGTAATTTCCCATAGCCTTTTAGACAGTCAACTCTAAAACTGTGTTCCTCATCTTCACCAGCATGTTTACATGGCCCGACAAAACATAAATACATAAATGATTGTGTCACTCAGGAAATATCCCTACTCAATACATTTAGAGACAGTGTCTTTGCAGTGACTTTGGCTATACTTAACCTACAGGCATGATAATCTTCTATAGACAATGTTAAAAGGTAAAAAAAAAAAAAAATTCTCATACAGTCCACAATGTGTTGAGGTTGAACATACTTCAGTCAATAAGTCAATTCCTTTCCAGTGCATCTATAACCATTAGGGTTGGGCATCGTTAGAATTTGAACGATTCCGGTTCGTGCATGATATATTTTTTACAAGTGTTGCAACGAGCTCAAGCAACAGACTTGTCGTTATATTTATTAGCACGGACACTCCAGGCGGATTCTTCTTCGTTGGTGTTCGGCGGACTCTTCTTCGTTGGCATTTGGCAGACTAGGCATTGAAACTGGGAATCGAAGTTTGAAAAATTTAACGATTCCGGTAGAATCGGAAAGTTAGTCCTGGTTCCCATCGATGCTCGATGCCCAACCCTAATAACCATCCATCTTTATCCGACATATCAGCAGCTCTCTGGACAACTCAACATCTGCCAAGAAATGAGCAGTACAAAGTTTTTGTGTCTTAAATAAGTGACCCTGTTATAAAGAAAACCAAAGGTAAAATGGGTTGCTTTGGATTAAATTCTGCACAATTACAGATTTCATTCTAAAGCTCTGTTCATAGCCAGCACCTAAATGTTGATGTTAAAAAGGTTGTTATTTTTAACATCACAGCAATGGGCCACAGTAAGTGAATTGGGTGAAAAAAATCTGCTCTTGCATCAGTGGCAGGGAAAACAAATTCCTCAGTATTATCATTAAAATGAACGATGAAGTCAAATATGATCTAATAATGGCACACTTATCAGTGGTGATAAAGCCCATCTCCCACAAAACTGTTAAAGAAACTTTTCAACTGACAAAAATAATCAAACAAGACTGTGATTATGGTAAAACATAGATAATCTAATTCCTAACAAATCAGTATTCAAGTATTTCATAAAAAAATCAATCACACATCACCTAAATGAAGCCAAAAAGACCACTAGCCAACAAGTAAACATGAACACACACAATGTAAGTCAGTTAAGGATGAGTGTAAACAAGGATTCATTTTGTTTACAAAAAGGAAAACTAAATGTGGCCATGACAAACATGCCAACACATAGCTCAAAGTTTATTAATGTACTTCAAAATGCAGAGTTAGTGGTCACAATAGGGGTGTCAACGTTTACAGTTTTTACTACACGTGTAACCGGGACTTCTAACCAACGTGTACACGGTTACACGATGGAGATTTATGATCTTTTTCTATCGCAGTTGCACTATATGACCACTA
>JBBBVU010000007.1:12834938-12852184 GCA_037177055.1 Atherinosoma microstoma | reverse complement strand
CCGCCGTGGCATTTCTTAGATGGAGTAGGATATCGGCAGAAAAAAGAAAAAAAAAACCGCGGCTGAACCAAAAAAAGAAACATACCCCCCCCCCCCCCCCCCCCCCAAAAAAAATAAATAAATAAAAATCCCATCTTTGATTGCAGATTTATTAACCAAGATCTGGCGATTAATGGTTTGCTGCTGAAATAACTATGCTACAGGTGTATTTTTCTTAATTCTGTCAGATGCAACACTTGTTTTAAATGATCTTTGCACCGAATAAAGAACAAGCACGAAAGCTATCAAAACCAGTCAATGGGCTTTTAAGAAAAAAAATGTCTCAGTCCATTTTCTGTCATCCAGGTTCTAAAGATTCATTAGAAATCAATTTATGAGACGGATGTAGATATGAATATGAATGTAGACTCATTTGCATGCTATTTGCTTTAATACAATGCCCTTTCACACGATATAAGAGAAAAGTGACATAAATCTGGGAATTTAATGATGAAAAGAAGAATCTGTTTTATGCTACAGTATCTAATTTCTACACATGTTCAAATCAAATTCATAAAGTGCTTTTCATGCAGAAAGCATAACAACATATGCATATGCAATAAAAACATATGCATAAATGAATAAATAAATAAATAACATTTAAAAGCCTTGTTTATGTTGCATGAGTATACGTGCTGTCGGTCACTTGGAGAGAAAGGCAGAAGACACTGTCCCACCACATCTTATTATTTCTTCATTTCTGACATGTTGATTCCAAAACGAGTTGCCATTGTGGAACACTCAGGAAAAAGCGAACCAGGTTTGTGACACTAAAAATCCAGAGCAGAGTTTGACATTACCCTTTTTAGCTACTAAACCTGGATTGTAGTACAGGACTGTGGTTTTAAACTGTGTCTGCATGTAAATAAACATAGTCACACAGACAGCAGATCTACTGATGTTTCTGGAAAACCACAAATATATTCAGTGGCCTGAACTATATCATTAATCAAACATCACACAGTAAACACATTTCAGATTCACTTGAGTTGCAATAAATGCAAAATAATTCACAGAGTTTCCAAAAAGTTATGGAATGGACACAATCTGAGAGAAGTAAAAGAGCATTATTGATTATTTGTGGTGTTGCAGAGATCAGGCACGCTTCTCACACGCACTGACTCTTTTAACACCTGAAATTTTTACATCAGTTCAGTGGGTCATCAGCTGGTTTGAGTATAACTGGTATACATGTGACGTTCCACTGTAAACCCAGGATTCTTTTGTTTTGACCAATCCAAAGAATTTCCTGATATAGAGAGCACACCAAATACAACAACAGTAATGATAATAATAATAGAAATAATAATAATAATAATAATAATAATAATAATAATAATAATAATGCCACCTGTTTCGATCTGCTTTTATCACCTAAGCTTTTCTTGAAATTTCTGTTTTATTTTAACTTTTTTGTGTTGTTTTTACCCGTTTTCTGTATTTTGCCTTATCTTTAACTGTTCACTAAATAGTAAAGCAGCTTTAAGTTTTTTTGAAAAAGCGCTATATAAAAAAAGTATAATTATTATATCTATACACTATCTGTATACTAGTGTGTA
The DNA here is from genome assembly GCA_037177055.1 of Atherinosoma microstoma. Classification (NCBI taxonomy): domain Eukaryota; kingdom Metazoa; phylum Chordata; class Actinopteri; order Atheriniformes; family Atherinidae; genus Atherinosoma; species Atherinosoma microstoma. Next base: position 12,850,586 of record JBBBVU010000007.1, on the reverse strand, counting down.
TACAGGCAGGCTTCCCGTATTTCAAGTCATGCAATTCTGATCATCTCGCCGTCACATTCAGCAAATGCTGAACAGCTCGAGCACTGCCCTTAAACCTACTGAGAACATGTCCTCACCCCCCAGATTACTTCAGCTCCACCAACTGCTCTCTACAGGATTTCTCATCTGCCTGCACATCAGCTCAAGCTGCAGCTCTTTTTCTAATGAAACGCACAGTCACAGCGACAGACTCCCCAACAACATCACAGCATAAAGACATAATGCTAGCACGATCAAAACAGCTAAAGGAAATGATCTGATTCAGACAAATACATGTAAATATCCAGGTCTCATGGGGTCACTTGAACAAAATATAGGCTTGTGTTCCAAAATATTATGACTGCTTCTGTCTGAAAAGCTGTTGCTTCTCTTTATTAGCACAACAAAAAAAAAAGCTGTGTTCCACTGAGGCTTGGATGATACAAGACATTTGAAAATAGACTGCGGTATCTAACACAGGGATATCAGCAAACAGATCATTTGAGTCATGCAGGTAACACTGCAGAGTCCATGCATCTTATTTGTTGAAGCACAACTCACACAAATTTACTAAGGAAGTTCGTGGTTTGTGTTTGAACTTACCACTGCTTACATTTTCAAACTACTTCTGTTGAAAACGTATCAAAAAAGTTTCTTGGAAGAGAAACAGAAAATATAAGAGCTTGAAAAATTCCAAGAGTCATCGCCCAACGATCAACATAGTCACATGTTAATATTCTGTTGATGAAATCATCATTATAGCTCTACTCTCACAGCATTGTCCTAAGCAGATAGATAAAAATCTGTTATCTGATTTCCTGGAACCACTTTTTTACAAGAATGTTATTTCAACAATCACATGGACTCCACTCAACACAATTTTTGAGCCAGGTCAGTGCCACACTGCATGAAACCGCCTTTGGCCAGTTTTGGCTTGATTCTGACTTTTCACAGCCTCTTTCTCAGTATCAGAATATTTCCATCCTCCGACAGTTCACGCTGCCCTCCCATCCTTAAACACTTCTCGAAAATAATCCAAGTTTATTTTTCAATTCACTCTGTCGTACTCTGCAAGCATGGTCTCAATGTTTCATTACAAAACCAAATTGCATTCTAATGAATTAAAATGAGGTTATGAAACATATTTTCAGCAAAGGTATTAACATGGGCAGACTGGGATTAAACCTTATGAGTTTATGGCACTGTGAGTCTGGCTTTAGAGAGATTTAGACCACGTTTAGTTTATCTTGGCTCCCGTCCAGAGTTTAAAACAACCACTCAATGACCTGGCAACAACAGTCCCACACTACAGGCATGATTATAACAGTGCTGTGGCTGCTGAGTGCGTACATGTTTTCCTTCCATATAAAACTATGGCTCATCTTACATATCTTTCTTATCGCACGCGGCAGGAGGCTGGAGAGTTTTAACACTGTTGGTATGTGCATACGTGAGATCCTTCACATAAAGGCCAACTTAGACAGCTCAGTCAGACCTATTGAGGATGATGGTTAATCATGTCATTTCTTTGAGTGCGTCAATCATTCTATATTAAGCTTAATATCACAAGGAAAACACAATGATCATATTTCACTTTAGGTTTTGGAGTGTATGGGAATTAATTCTCTTTACAAAACATCACGCTTCCGCAGAGACAAAAGTTGCTGCTAAAAATCTGTTAGAAAATGGTCAGCAGATTAATCAGCAAAAAAAAAAAAAAGTAGTTTAAGCTGGCATGATTATGTAAATTTAACTGACAATTAACCTTCATACAAATAACTGGTTGTTTCTGCCATTTTCTGTTATTTTTTGTTTGTTTGTTTTTATGCCCCTATTAGCCTACTGTTTAAGTCCAGTAATAGTTTAATAATACACTTACATCTTATAAAGATGTGGGTGGGGTGTAAGATGTGGATGTTTTTGTACATTTGTTGCACCTTTGACTGCCACTACTTCGCTGCAAATGCAACATATTGCCTCTCCAAACCAAAATTTGCCCCTATTTACCACGATAATGTCAATAAAAGATCAATGCAAATACCACCTGCAGATAAATGGTTAATGGGACTCATCGCTTTTGGTGCGTTCACACTGCAGCTGTTAGGTCCGCTTTAAACGGATAGTATGATACATTTGGCACAGTGTGAACCCCTACCGCACTCTGATGCAGACTGAAGAGGGGTCTCGGTTCATTTGCAAACAGACTATCGTAAACTATCCAACTACCAACAGAAAAACACAAGGGGAGCATTAGTAAACCTTTAATGATGGACAACTTTTTACTGTTCCAGTTGTTAGAAATAAAGGTGGCAGGAAATGATTATGGTGATTGAGCAAAAGTGATCACGATCATCTTAAATAATTGCAAGTTGGCAATTATACAGTAACTGTGACATGCTCAGCTGCAGTCCAGGGTCTAGTCAAACTAATCCAAACTGATACAAAACCTTAACAATGAATAATCAATAATTTTTGGCTGATACGATGTCATCTACAAGTCTAGTCTACCTCTGCAAATATTGGAAATACAGAATAATGTTTAACAGCACAGCAACCTACAGCCTCCGGCATGACTTGAACTAACACAGAGTTTAAACACATACTGATTATCCTTCAGGAGGAGGGTGTGATTTATTGCAGGACTCTTACACTAAACTTTTGTTGTGTTAGTTAATGCATTTGTATACTCGCAGTTTGAGTGTATTACTGTGTATTACAATTATTTTCCAAAGTGTATAACAGAAACTGACTCAACAAGTATTTTTAAACAATTTTCCAACATCAGCAACACTACAAAGTTGACCTTTACTCCAAGTTCGCTACCAACATATCTGCCATTTCTTGCACAATAACTGAGCTGTTTTTGGTAACCAGTTAAGTAACTGAGCTATGCAGGAAAGTTTTGTACATTTACCTTGTAAATTTCTCACTTGCTTAAACTGTTTATTAGTAAAAGTGTTATATGTAAAGAGTTTAACACCATAAGCATTATATAATCACAATTTAATACATCTAAATCTGGATTCTTTCTCTTTGCAACTATCAATAATGTGAATATCCATATCAATTTAGCTCTCATAACAATGACTGTATGTCATGTTGGCAGTGGTATGATACAGCAAATTATTTAAATAAAAATTGATCTAAATTTTGTTTCTTCAGGTTTATTTCAAAATATTTTAAACCTATACCCCTTCTTTTGTCTGATCAGCAGCAACATAATTTACCAAAGAAAACTGTAGATTATTATATTAAAAAGCTTAAAAAACAAAAAAGACTAGCAGTGGAGTTAAAAACACATGCTCTTTCAGTCACAGCTGTACAGTGCTGCAAAGTTCAGTTTACATTAATTTTCCTGGGTTCATTTTCTGCTACAAATTACATAAATATGCATGATTAACTGTGTCAGCATATGGCGTAAAATCCTACAGTATAAGTCTATAATACTTCTCTGATGCCTACTGCACACCACATGGAGAGACCAATCCTTTCTAATTCAGACCAATGGCCGGAAACGGTTATGCAATCAAAAAGATTTTAAAGAGCCTCCAAATGATTGTCCGTCTCTGGCATCACCAAGACGCCACAAACAAATCAACAACTAAAGATGGAAAAAATATATGTTTACCTGGATGATCGGCACTGGTAGAAATAGTCAATGTCAAATACCGATCCACAAAACTCCAGAACATTCCAGCACAGACAGCAAGTATAGTCGAGTAGGAAGCATCTGTCAGTGATGAAGCTCTCCAGAAACAGAACAGAAAACGAAACTGCCGGTCACAACTCGGGAGAGTAGGAACTCCATACACCCGAAACTCAACATAAATGCTGTGTCCATAAACAGCCGTGCACATTAGCCCCAGCCAGCTGATTATAACTTGACCGTTGCATCGTCCTATTGCAGAACTAGTTTAACAGATAACGGCTATCTGATTAAATTACGCTGTCAAATATCTAAAAAGGTCAACATTTACATGCATTTTCACGTTTTTTGTGGTGGCTCCAGAAAGCTTGGAAACATTTAATGATGTATGAGAGACATATCAACATTTCCAGCCCTATTTTTTGTCTTCTAGTTAGCTTTCTGTGCCTGCGGACGAGCCACAGATGTGATGGAACTGCCTCTGCTGCTACCAGTTAGCCATTAGCTCCAAGTGAGCACAAATGAAGTCAGGAACTGTTTAACGCCACTGCACGGTCAAATATCTGATTTTAAATGGCGATATAATCACAGCATATAAATAAATTAAGTACACATAAGGCAATTTCAAATAAATTCATGACATAAAGCGTCAGACATAGTTAGCCTAGCAGGCTAGCATTTGTTAGCGTCTGAGATGCTGAGAGATTGAGGAGAAGCGCTGTTAGCAAGGCGAGCTAATCAGTCGCTCCGGGGAACCTTACCAGGTCAAAACAAACAGGAACAGGGAGCAAGATGCATTAATTTCTGCTTCGGTTTCTGTAGCCGACGTCTGGACAGAAAGCAACTTCGACGAGATCAAAGCTGATGATGTAGGAATATCGTCGGGAACATTGCAAAGACACTTGAAATTAATGTGGTTCCTGTTTTTTTCCCCTTCTTCTTTTTTTAAGCTCAAATGCCCGTGTGCAGGTCGTTGCTTAGTGAAACTCGCACACATACACACCCTCAAGGGACGAACCTGCCAAATACTGACCCCGCCCCTCTAACTGTGAACGTTGCGTGAGACAGCTGCCAAATACTGACCCCGCCTTATAGACAGAGGAACTCAATACAGGCAACCACACATCATTTGAACACATTTGAACGATTATTTATTTTATCAATAGCCAACTGTTTAATGAATCCTGTGTATAACCCAAAAAATCTATGCCGCTTTACTTGTTAATATGCGTAATATTGGGCAACTTTTTATTCACCTGTTGGCGCATTAATAATCCTGAAACATTGCTATGGTATTATTAAAATACCCAAAGTGCGCAGTTTCTCAATCTTAACGTCTCCATAGATAGAGTTTTCGCAGTTGCCATGGGGATGTTGAATTAATGAATAATGAATATCAGGAAAGTTACAGCTATTCAGTAACTTTTACAAACTGAATTAACAAGGTTGTGGCGTTACTTTGCTTTAAAAAGCACAACACTGCCTCACAGACAGACTTCTCTTGTAACATCCTTAAAGTTTTTTTTCTTCTTAAAAAAAGGGGGGGGGGGGGGGAGTGATACTGCACAATCTGTCTGTTGAATATAATGTTTATGTAAGTTCAATTTTCTTTGTCCTGTTGTGGTAGAAACCAGTGCTCTAAATTTAATCTCCATAGCGCTTTTTAGAGTTCAGTTAGTACATACTGCCCCCTGGTGGACTGTCTGTGGTACAGCAACGTGGTTTAAGGGAGCTCTATTTACAATCCTCAATTACACATCTGCTACCTTTTTATTTCTCTTTTGTTTAGTTAAATAATTCAGAAAATCAAATGCAAACATACACTGCACTAAAACACTTTGATTGTGTTTATTGCTGTACATTTGATGGAATGTCTGTATTTGTTGGACCAGTCCAAATGCACACCAAGATACTTGTTACCAAGATTTAAATATAAAAAATACTACTATAATGCAGAAATACAATATAACCTACATGACATTACAAAGTTTTAAGATTAATTAATTCTTTTGGATGTCTTGGCTGGTCCATTACCAAATGTTTCTTTATATATATTTTCATATCAGATACAAAACATGAATATTGCACATTATGGGATTTTTTAAAAGATGGAGATGAGTGCGAGGGAATTCTCTTTGTTGGCAACAAAACACTCAACATTGATTTTTTTTTTTTTAAATGAAGTTTATACACAGTATACAGAATAATAACAAAAACAGTGTTGTTCAGAAAATGTGGAGTACAGATCATTAAAGAGCAAATGAGTAGCATGCACCATGCATCTTAAATATTTGTAAGTTTAGTTTTTTAAATGGGTAGTAATCATGAATCAGAATGATGGAGTTTTGTCTGTTAAATGCTTTAAAGTAATTTTCCCCCCCAACACTGGTCTTTGTATGTTCCTGACAGCATAATTCCACATAGCCCTTCTTAAAAGACGAGTATGATCATATTCAACAGTGTTTATTGTGAACAAGTAAAATCACAAAAATCCAACTAAAAGCAAAATCATCCTCCATGTTTTTAAAAACCTGACTTTGATTATTTCTGTGCGGCAGTGGCTCAGGTAGTAGGGCGGGTCATCCAATAATCTGAAGGTTGGCAGTTCGAATTCTGCTCTCACCCCAGTCAACTGTTGTGTCCTTAGGCAAGACACTTTATCCTCCTTACCTCCAGTGTTGGCATCACTGGCAGAACCAAATTGTCAGTCACTTTGGATAAAGGTGTCCACTAAATGACTATGTAATGTTTTGTTTAGCTCAACTGTTGTCCCAAAATTTATTTTTAAAAGAGCCACATTATTGCGTGATTGATGGGCTTTTCATTACCATAAAAACTGTAGCTAACATGTTACTGTTGTGTTAAGTCATGCATCTTTCAATAAATCCATAATTTAAAAAAAAAAGTCCCCATGGAATGCACACTGTCAAATTTTTAACTTCCTTTGATAACATCAAAGTATTTAATATCCTTTACATTTTCAAAAGGAACAAATGAATCGGAGCGTCATAAATGGTTTGAAAGTTAGAAAAATGTGGAGAGATGTTATGTAATAAAAAAAAAAATCTAGATTATTGTCAGCCTCATCCTTTAAGAATGCTATTAAACCCAACTCAGTCTCAAAAGTTAGTCAGTTTATACAGTATGACGTATTGCTTCATTACATATTTATTTAAAGAGAAAGAACAAAAAAAAAAAAAACTCAACTACATAATGGTTTTGACATATTTGTGTATTCAATATAAACTATATATAGAAATGGCACAAATGATTTAATGTGTTGAATGTATGCCCTGCAGGTTAAGTTAAGAGAGAAAACATTTTACAAAGAGGTTGTTGTGAAGTGTTATGCTTGTTTGACACTTATATCTAGCATAGACGTGCTAAATACGCACACTCTTACACGCATACACATAGACAAACACACAGTGGGGATTTTTCTCAGTCTAAGAATGACAGCAACATCTGCACCAATGAAACCACACACGGACTCTGCTACAAATACAAACAATCTAACTTATTTTTTATCACTGCATTTCAACTACAATCTCTTAACGTGGAAAACCAGATCCTACATGCTGGCAGTGTTCAAATATACCTGTGATTCTGAATACAGACTTCTGTATTCTTCAAAGGAAGGTTTTGTCTGTTTCATCATAATCTTCTACACAGTATTCCCTGTGAATCCTAAAAGGCAAAGCAAAAGAGAAGCCCCTTTAAAGAACACCTGAACAGAGCTACAGCTGTTTAAAAACAGATGGCAGTGTCTCCTCCCTCAACTTGACAAATGGAACTACAGTTGTAAAGAACCTGGAAATGTGAGTGATGCAACTACATGGATGGCAGACTAAAAGAAGCCATCCGGATTATATACAGGACTACAGATAACTCTTAATGTGCTTGACTGCAGATCTGCAGGCAGAAGAGGGAGAAGTACAGCTTCATCGTGCACTTCACCAAACAGCCCTGGTGATGTTGTCGTCTTTTTTGTCTCACTCCATCCGTGTGTTCTGGGTAGCTTAGATTCTAGGCTTCATACACCCTGTGAATGAAAAAAGAAAAGCAAAAGTAGAGTTAATTTCAAACATTTGTTGAGTCCATACAGGTATCACGGAGTGCCTGTGTAAATGTTTCTCTGTGGAAAACAGCTGTTTTCACCTCTTTACGCCATGTCATGTTATGTTAAGTCCTTCTTGACTCTATTTGAATATTTGATGAGCACAACTAGCTTGTTTTACTTATAGCATACTAAAAGTAATGGCAATAATTCATTATTTTGTGCTTAACTAACCACAAATTTGGAAATGCAGGTAAATATTTGTGCACATTTTTGTCACTAATTGATGAACCACTTACGTTTCCACTATTAGCTCTAACATACAGCGCTGCAAATGTGTCTTAGCTGGTTACCTGTGCTTGTCCTTCCAGATGCGGAACCATTTGACCAGATTCTTTGTGCTCTGAAGTTTGGGATGAAGACAGTATTCCTGCCCTTTGAACCGAGAGACATTCTCCATGGTCACACTGAGGAAAGGAACGGAGAGAAAACAGCATAAAAACCTTTTAAATACACATCGACAGAAGACCTCTGAGTAAAAAGTGGTTGTCAAAAGCTGTGTTTTCGCTTTACGCAGCCTGAACACTGCTGTCTGCACCACTCAAAACAGAATATTGTAATGAAAAAAAAGAAAAAAAAATAGTGAGTTTGGATTTCTGTGTTTAATTTTAAGTGTCCAGCAAGTTGGCAAAAATCACCTTTAATAGCTCCCTAACTGCCCTTATGGCTCACAGATGTTTTATTTTAGAAACAACAGAAGGCCTAAAATTATACTTTCAAACAACTTGTAAATAAAAGCTTACTGCTGCCTTAAGGAAACTACAAATACAACTGGATTTTTAGTCCCACGGTGCAACCACATGACTCTGAAACAGATTCATTAGTTTCACTAAGACTCAGCTCTTCCACAAAGTTGACTTGAGAAAAAAAAAAAACATTTCAAACCTTACAAAAACCAGTCAAAAGTCTTCTGAATGCAGACCGGTCAAGTTGTAGCACAGTTGACATGCTTTTTTTTTTTTTTTTTTATAGCTATTATTCTGCCACAGATAAAACTCCTACAATTAAAAAAGGATTTCACAATTCAAAGGATCAGCCTGCACAGCTTGGTCCACTTCTTGGCTAAAAGGCAATATTATGGAGCTGCCACTTAAAAATGTGACATGCAAGTTCACTGAATCAAATGTTCTGTCTGCAACCCTCTGCTTGAGGTAACGACACAGAGACGGTCTGCCTGCATGTGGCGTATTCAGACCAAACAAGAGAATGTGGTGCCGCTCCATCTATTGACGCATTCAAAAGCCTCAGCAGACCATGAATGCTAAAAGACTGAAAGACTTCACTGTTGCAGTCAGTCGTTGTAATGATTCCATTAAAAGAGCTCTGCATTTATTTTCCTGCCCATTCAGTTGTCACTTTGCTTTGCTATTTAGGCTTCAGTTGGATCGCTGTGAGTGCTTTGTTATAGAAGGACTGTGTTATTAAAGTGTGAGTGGGTAAGAGCATCGCACCGCTTGTGCGTGCATGCCAATGGACACATATCTTTAAAGCTGCTCAGCGGGGATGAAATTTAACCTCATCACTGTTTTAATTTGAGCTTTGTTTTCTGCTCATTATCATTCACCTGGGTAGCTGAAGCCACTGGCTCGAAAACTGGTGAATGAAGGGAGTTAAAGGAGGGTGAAAATTGCATGAAAGGAAGATGATGAAGTAGAAAAGACTGAAGTTGAAAAGATTGAAGAAAAAGAGCATATTGGAGAAAAAACAAGCAGAAATGAGGAAGAACAAGGACATTTGGGGCTCCCTGCAGTGTACATTTGTGCTTTGGAGTTGCCGCTCAGAATGCCAATCTGAAAGCCGCAAGCCATTTGCCCAGAAAGCGGAGTCTCGTACTCATTTCTCTCCTGCTCTCATTCTTTCCGTGGCTTTCCGGAGCCTGCTGGGGCTCATTTTTCACTGGGCTTTAACAGCTGGTGGCCCCCATCACATGCTAATAGAGCAGCCTTGAACGATGACTCTGTGGCAGGTAGCACACACACACAGAAATTACCCTGTAAGCCGGAGAATGCTGAGAGGTTTGCCAACTTTTACTGGAGAGTTCCCAGCTTTCTTTTGAAAAACGATATGAACTAAAGTAAATGCAATTTTTTGAAGAAATACTACAGAAACTTTTAAACAGATTTTAATAGCTGAGTCGATATTCCATCAGCTCTGAACGGATGCACATCTACACAAACGTGTCCCTGTAGTTATGTTCTGTGTGTGACGGTAATTTGGCAGCAGGTGGCAGCAGAGTTTGTGACTTCGACACTAAACGGACTCCCCTGAGACTGACATAACATCCCCATCTGGCACAACTCAGTGTAGCTTTGACACTGAACTTCAAATACATCCCACACAAAAATCCAAGCCCACATTTCTGACTCTTGTGAAATTTGATTTTTCCACATAACTGACAGAAAAAAAAGGGCACATACTGTGTATAAGTGCATGTAGCTATCTAAGTTTGGAGTGTGTGCAAGTCTGACTAGTAACCTTAAGAAGATGGTGCTTTCCAAAATAACTCAAAGAGAAAATAATGGTGTCTTTGAGCCAGAGCTGTGATTTCACGGGTTAAATGTCAGATGGCAGAGACGCAGTGGGTGGATAGATCAAATAGATGGTCTAGAATTTAAGATGAGTGAGACCATAGGCTGCTGTGCAGGAGCCCACAGAGATAGTAATCATCAGCTTTTTACAAATAAACCCACACTGTGGTAATAAAGATAATAATAATTCAATTTGGTGAGGTAACTTTAATGTATGTTCAAGTTTTCTAAATAATCTGGAAAGTTCTGGAAGTTTGAGCTATTGTCCACCCCGCCTTTCAATCTAGTAAATCTCCACCTTCTGGGGGTGGAGCATAATTAAATCCATATCAAATTGCAAATGGCTCTTAGGGCTTTCATCGCAGATCTCAGTGTGTTTTCCTTTTTCCCCATGCAACTGTCAAATCATTTTCATTTGAGTTTTTTTAAACGGAGATTTCACAGCCTTTGATGTAAGTGCACTTGTCACTTGCTGGTTGTGCAAGTTTTGTCCACACCAAGAGTAGAAAGGATATTATATGAAGAGGAAGAAGAAAAGAGGAAGATAAAGAAAAAAATGGGGAGAGGACAGACAAAGGAAGGAATCAAGAAAAAGACTAGGAATATAGGGAACAAGAAGAAAGAAAAGGCTCCAAAAAAAGGCGACAGATACAAGGAAGCAACAGAAATGACGCAGGTAAAGGGACAGAGTTACAAAGAATGAAAGTATAACTCACAATATCATCTTCTCTTGGCAGTTAGGGTGTTTGGGTTTGATCTCCAGCTTCTGCACATCCTTGTATCGGATCTTTGGTCCTTTTCTGGTGCACCTGCACTTGTAGGCTGTTGAAAAAACACAACACAGATGGTTCAGTTTTTGTTCTTGTCAGTCCTTGTATTTTCACAGAACAATGATGTAATGTGGGAGATTAAAAAATCGTCAAAAAAGGATCATCGTCGTCATTCTCATGATTGCCCCCAGCTGTAGAATCACCGGGATGTTCAACAAATGGGAAAATAAATCTTTGTGATGTAACAGTTAACGGGCACGCGACCAAGTTCCCAGCTTGCCTTTGAATATTTAGTGGTATTATCAGTTGTTATATGTACATCTGGTAACCAACTCTTGGAATTTCTCTTCTGCTTAAAAAGCATTAATATATGAAATATAGTTGAACCATGCAAAATCTAAATTAGTTCAAAAGGTTTAATTGTTATCAGTTGTGCACAAGTGAAATTAAATGACTTGCTGTATTAATAATTTCAGCTGAGGTGGAGAATTGAAACGCACTTTAATGCCTGTTTCCTATCAAACATTTTATTCATAAGTTTCACTTAAAGCACGAGAGACAAGTAATTTACTTCTATTGCTAAACACCCATGCATTTATCAGCGTCAACATATCATCATCTCCAGGTCTAGCTTTTAAGCCATTGCAACCCTCTGCTGTTAAATAAACAAGCACTGAAAATCAGTTTTGCTGGGCTGTATATTTGTGATGACCCAGATAGTCCAAGGTTTCCTCCATCAATCACCCGCTATCGATGCTGACCTCAAGCCACTAAATCTGTCACAAGCACCACAGCGGAGCTGGTGGAGAGCACAAACACAGGACAACAAAGGCCAATAAAATAGGGGAAACACAGATGTTAATACTGTGAGGAGGAAACCAGCTCCAACGCTTCACAAACAGAAGGAGGTGCATGTTCACTCCTGTCTGAAATTAGGGGCTTGTTTACATCCATTTCTAGCCTCTAGAAGCTGGTAAACATCGACCCTATCAGAGAAGTATTATAATGATTATTGCATATGAAGATGTGTTGAAAAGTCAACTTCTCCAGCAAACACGTGATTTTATGAACCTAAAGGACCAACAGTTTGGAGCATTTCTAAGCAAATAGTTGAAAGTGATCGATATGACATTTCCACCAACAAATACAAAACTTTGGGACAGTTTTTCCCAAAAGTTTCAGAAAATATTTATCTTTTGTTAAAACGTTTCCTTTTGTTAAACATTGGACTTTAAATATTTGAGCTACGTATGTTTGCTTAACTAATCCCGTAAAGACAGCAAGTTTCAGAGGGATCCTCAGGGTCTGTAAACTTGCCACTTAATGAGATCAGATTTGAACAGAATGGTTGCATTTAGCTTTGAAAAGACAGCAATGTTTATAGATACACTATGGTTATTAAAGAAAAAAGGGTACTTAAGTGGGAGAAACTGAACTTGTCCTGAGGATTAGGGTCCCCCTCCCTTTGATATAATTCCTCAATCTTCACTTCCAGGCATACACGGTGAAGCAGTCATGGCATGAAACCACCCTTGGAGCCTAATCCAATTGTTTATCTACTTACATCACCATAGCGTAAGGGCAAAACAGGCCGGGTCTAAAAATAAAAATGAATACATTTATTAAAAATTAGCAAGTAAAATGGCGTTTAAGTTTACCTTCAGCGCTCAGGAAGTATAAGGACACTGCTAACAAAAGCAGTATCACTGTGCACCGATGCATGTCTTCACAGGTAGACAAAAAAAGTGTTTAGTGAAAGAAATCCAGTCCTTCAATGCACGCCAGAAATTAAGACTTTTACGGGAAGTCGATAAAAATCCACTTGCAGAGACTAAAGGCAGGGAGAAGTGAGGGATTGCTGAGGGTTTTCTGCTGTGTGGAGTCCTTCTGGTGCGCTGATTGTGCAACTCCGTCTGTGCGTCCTGCACGCTTGAAGGAGACTCCGGTCCGCCGTTCAGGTCTCTGTCGCTCTCAGTGGAGGGGCAGGCCGTCTTTAAAAAGCCGTCCGCTGCCCCCTGCTCATTAATATGCACGGCCAGACAGCGAATCAAACACTTGTGGCCTGCGAGAGAAAAATGGAGAACACTGGGTTGGAGGGAGAGAAAGAAAAGCTCCAAAATACACAATTTCTGCACTTAAAAACAGATGGCAGTATATATATATATATAATGTTCCCCGGAGAAAAGACATTAAACAGTTCTAAAAATTTAGAAAAAATATGCATGTCTAAAATTCTGTGGCTGCAACATGAAGAAAATCACTGCCTCTACCTAATTCTTTTAACAGTGATACATCATCTTCACTGGCCCTTTTACTCACCTACCTGAACAATAATCAAAAGTTTTGTCAACCAGTGTGGACATAACAAGTATACTTTCTTATTCTTCCATTATTTTTTGTCAAAATAATTTTAAGCCTTGTTTCCACAGCTGCTTTTTGAGCTCTGCTGTCCGCATATGAATAAATACAGTCATTGTATCTCAGGATGCCTTCAGGCTGAACCTTTGGTCTGTAAAAGATAGCCCTGAGAAGGAGGTCTGACCCCCTCCCACCTGGGACATCCTGACCTCAGAATTGAACAGCATTCATTTCCATCCTGCATCATGAGGGATTTGTCTGTGTATGAGTGTGCGTTCATTTCGCTCTCGTTCATTTGTGCTCACCTCATGGCCCAGGACATGGATGCAATCAGCTCCTGTCATCTCTCAATATGTCTTCAAGAGTACTACCATGCCCATGCTGCAAGGTGGTGCACTACCTTAGACAACCTCTGCAAATCTCCTGGGAATTTATCTTAAAGTGAGTATTACAACCTTTTTGCCCATTACTCCTCAGCTTATTTTATTAATGAACAACATCAGGACAAGGTGCCAGCATGAGTTTCTGTGAACTATGACAAATTAGGATGCAGGACTGATTCCCCTCAAGTGTTTCTGATCTCAGGTTAAAAGACATCAGTGAGCTGTCTGTTCTAGTCTTCAGCTAAAATGACTGATAAGCAGTTGGACATCTGCTGTCTTCATTCATTACATCATTTTAGCTTCAATGAATACAAAAGATGGAAACTCAAGGCAGTTGAGTACTGAGCTAAATTTCATCTGGTTTGAACAGTTGATATGAATTTACATAATTTATCAGTCTGAGTCAGTCAAAGTTGGAAGTATCTTTATGATGACTAACTAGAGTCTTATTAAGGACAAGGAATGCATCTCAACAGATAAATACAGAAAGCTTTGTCAGTGAAGCACAAAAAGTAGTGGGATTATTTTATCAGTTCATTCATTTATTACCTAATTAGGTGACTTGGATTAATTGTTTTCAATTTTTTCTTCTATCTGATGCAACTCAAAAGTGCATCATAGGAATTCTCTTGCCACACACAGTAAGTCTCTTATGTTAAATGGACAATGTAGAATATTATCTGGACAAGAGGAAGTAAATCCAGACTTGTTAATATCTAACATCTCAGCATTAACAGCCATCAGTTGCTCCACCACTTTATTCCAACCTCACATATTATAATAGACAGATGAAAGACCCAAAGTAAAGACTTCTTCTTCGACCTCAGGTTTTAAAAGGTTAAAAACATTCGACACAAGCAGCTGTTTTTAGCTAACTGGTGTTTCCTGTATGTTTATACATGTGCATCTTGTATCTTTTTTTAATGTATGATTTATTTATTATTTTTCAATTGGAAAAAAAACACATTGAAAGACAGAAAAAGTGTCAGAGGTGGTCATGAGATGCATACCTACAAGTGTTTACATACACACCTGGAACATAAGCCAGGGCAACAAAACCGAGAAAAATAGAAAAATAAAATAATCATAATTAAAGAATGCCAGCTTACTCCTTGACCAGTGCACGCTATGAACAACTTTACACTGGAGAATGCAATGTCTTGCCCAAATTGAAGAGGTATGAATACGCTTTAAAACCGATTGCCATTGTTCACCGCTAATTTCCACGTTAAGTTCTTCAGACCAGATAGCACGGAGGTGGTCAGACTAGAAAGCAAGAAGTTATATATTTTTGATATTGCACCCCTCATAGCAGGCCCTATTTCTGTTATAGTATCAATCATACTCGTGTTAGGGATACTGGGAGAGCAAGTGAAGTGTTTATTGATAAAGTCTCTAGCCTGCAAATACCTGAAATTAAAGTTGAATTAAAGATGATTGAAGTCAAAATTAGTACTGCACCAAAATAACATTGTGCAGATGTTTACAGACCATTAATAGTATAAAAAATTAGGCAAGGCAAAGCCACCAGACTCTTTATTTTTTTGTAGGAGAATCTTTCTCATTGTAGGAGGTTTTCTGTTCCATAAAAACTGTGAAATGGAATTGTCAAGTGACTGGAAGAAGCTTTTTGGAATAAGCACTGGAATGCATTGAAAGAGATACAAAAATGTAGGCAGCACATTCATTTTGATGCAACTAATCCTACCAGCTAGGGATAGAGGTAACATGGACCAACAGTGTATAACAGTGTAGGGGACCAGGTTTCAATTTCGTTGGGTCCCCGAGCTCAATGACAAATAAAGAGCTTTCATTCATTCATTCATTC
>JBBBVU010000007.1:12791141-12809485 GCA_037177055.1 Atherinosoma microstoma | reverse complement strand
TGTGTGTGTGTGTGTGTGTGTGTGTGTGTGTGTGTGTGTGTGTGTGTGTGTGTGTGTGTGTGTGTGTGCATGCTTGTGCATCTCAACTGACACACAAAGCCTACCAGCATCCAAGCAACTGCTTATGTCCAACAGTGGAAACTATTTGTGAGTGAAATGCCAATCCTGAGACACACATAGATAAATGCATGCACACTGACACAAGTGCACTAACAAGAAATGTGTGCAAAAGGACAAGAATACACTAATAAAAACTTACATGCAGACACATACATGTTTGTATAGGTGCCGTGTCTTGGCCACATATACAGATGGCATCTAAAAGACTATGAAAAAGGACACTACATTTTAAGTTTGTGCACACAAGCTCAGAAACACACTTGTCTTGAGCCCTCTCAGCAGGGAACAAGGCTTTTTTTTCATCTATAAAAGATGCTTTGTGTCCTGGCTATCTGCTAAAAACACACACATAAACACACCTAATGACTGCTCTGTGCCCACATTTTAAGGCAAGCATGCACTCACACATCAACATAGAAACCAGCTCTTTGTACCCTCATTATGTAGCTGTTGGGCTCAGGCTACTTAGGATGGCAAACACGGGCCAGGCAGATGTCCGCTGGCTTAACACACACACGCCCAGACACACACACACACACACACAAATTAAGGTACACACAAAAAAACATGCTTATTCATACACTCACATATTAAATTACACTTGTAAAATTTGAATTGTTGTGTTAGTTCGACTTTTGAAATGCTTGTAAATGTGTTAACCTGTCTAAACTCAAAGCTATCAAAACCAATTTAACACACGACTATAATTTGGTTGGCAGTTGAACAACTTCTACATGCTTGCTTAACTTGACTAAAATTGACCACACATAATTCAAATGTTCATATGTTGTTACAGCTTAAATAGGGCTGTAACAAAAAGAGATAAATGAAGCTGTTTGAATGAAGCAATTTTTGTTCTTCTTCATTATACTTGTCAAATTTTGGCCAGAAAAAAACAAATCTATGCAGGCAACAATGGGGATAGGGAGAGGTAATGTCAAGGTGTATAACAGAACTGGACTGGCAAGTCAGACTATACCATTTTCTTTTTGTATAGTTTTTAAGTTTATAATTTCCCTTGGGATCAATAAACTACATCTACCTACCTACCTACCTACCTACCTACCTACCTATCTATCTATGGTCTTATAGTTTTATGCACTTTGTTTGCTGTGGAATTGATTTTAGTGTTGAGTTTGAAAATGGGCAACATGTTTATTTCTGCTGGGAGTTGGCCTTTTTAACATGGGAGTCTATGGGGATTGACTCCCTTTTGGAACCAGCCCCTAGTGAACGAGGGGGGGAACTGCAATTTTGAGTGATGCCAGGATCCTAACGTGGCTGTGGTAGTGACCACTGTAAAGAACCCCGTCTGCTACTGCTTTCAGAATGGTTTCTAAAGATTGCAACTGCTTGGAAAATGATGGATACACATTGATGTATCTTTCAGAATGGTTTATAAAACATACCTCCACTTTCAGAATATTAACAGCCACTTTGAAGTGGTCAATTCAGGTCGTAACCAATGTTTGAGTGTTCACGACCACTGTTAGAGTGGTTGCAGTCACTGACAAAGTGGTCGCAGACACTCCTGGACTGGTCGTGGCCAAGGTTTGAGTGTTTGTAAACACTCACAGAGTGGTTGCGAACACCCAAACCGTGGCTGAGACCAGTATGTCAGCGGCTGTGTCCTGAATAAGCCACTTCAAAGTGGCTGCTAACATTCTTAAGGTCGTAGCATGTTTTAGAAAGCATTCTGAAAGACGCAGCAAGTGTATCTATCATTTTCAAAGAGTTCCAACCCATTTAAACCATTCTGAAAGCAGTAGCAGCAGGAGTTAAACTGTTCTGACAGTGGTCACGACCACTCTCTGAGTGGCTGCGGCCACAATGATCTCGCCGCTGCTGGCAATTTTTGGCACTTGTGCATAGGCTTCACTTTTTACCGCCTGAGGTTGCTGCTTGAGCACAATCACTGTGTCTATCGTTTTGCCAAGCGTGGTTCCCATACTTGTAAGCTGTCTCATCCTGTGCCAAGCGGAGTTGTGTTAACTCGCCTGCTAGCTCATCCCGTATGGCTCTTATATCGGCTTTTATCTCTTCACAAAGAGAAATAATGTCAGCCTTTATCTCTTTCAATTAGATAATTCGGAATTAAAGTATTCTACTTCGGGTTTACATGGAAATAATAATTCCCAATGAAGGTTTACGTGGAAAAAACTTTTTCTTAATTCCGCTTTAGATCTTGGGGTTGGGAAGGATTCTGATTGGACAAGAGGCGGAAGTGACGGACTTACGTCTACCGGAAAAACAAACTCCACTTCCTGTTTTTTTCTTTTCGACTACAACATGGAAAAACCACATAATAAGAACTATTCTCGCCTTATTTTGATTCTAGTTTTGAAGCAGCAGAGAGTCTAGCGTATTACTTCACTTTCACATGCATAGCCTCGGCTAGAGTCCAACGCTCGCTTCAGACGGCCTTCATGGAATATGTGCGTCATGGCGACAGGACAAGGGAACGAGCATGCGCAGAACATCCGGAGTAACTTACAGTGGAATGAAGGTATACATGATTGAGGAATTATTTAGTTCGGAATTAAAAGGGGAATAAACCAGCCACTTACTTCGGAATTAAGTTTAATTCGGAATGATAATTTTCATTCAGAATTAGGTGTTTTCATGGTGATTTTTCATCTCTTTAAAGCAGATTTAACCTTTATTCCTAATTAAAGGGGAATTAAAACTCTCATATAAATGTACCCAATGTTTGTTTGTCGGAGCTTCTCCTCTTTTAGCTACTCCATCAAGCGGAAACCCAAAGTCCCCAAATCAGTAACTTTTTGATCAAAAATTTTGTCATTTCCCTGAATTACCTGATATTTCCCCCTCGGACACTTCTAAAGCCAATACACAAGCTGAAAGGAATAATTTCTCAAATTTTTACTCAAATTAATTCACTTTCCTCGGTCTCTTTAAAGTAAGTCAAAACTGCACGGGAGGTAGAGTTTGGAAAAAAGATCAGATCATCTTTGGAAAGACACTCTCCACAAAGTACATGAATAATCTATTTGTCCAAAGCATGGATTAATAGTTTAAAGTTGTGCACCACTTCCACTTAACTAAAGTTAAGTTGTCAAATCTTTTTAAGGACATCTGTGACAGAAGTCATCAAGCTCCAACCAACCATGTTCACATGTTTTGATCTTGTGCGATTCTGCAGCCTTTCAGGGACGAAATCTTTAAATCATTAATAAATGTCACTGGGAGGAAACTAATCTAGTGTCTTGATTGATTTGTTCAGAATCATTCCACCTACTTTGTCAATCTCTTCACTAAAAGAAAATTTTGTTAGCTTTGTCAATTTGCTAGCTAGGCACTTAATACTACTGAAGTGTAGCTCCCTTACATAGGCTACTCACTGGATAAAAGAATTCCTTACTTATGTTAAATGAGGTCTTTACACTGGCTGCCTGTCCATCAGAGGAGAGACTTCTAGTTCTGTTGTTGGTCTATAAAGCTCTGAATGGTTTGGGACCAAAATACACCAGTGACCTCTTGACCCAGTATGAATCTACCAGACCCCTCAGGCCATCTGGATCTGGTCTTTCATCAGTTCCCAGAGTCAGAACCAGACATAGAGAGGCTGCATTCAGCTTCTATGCCCACATGTCTGGAACAAACTCCCAAAAAGCCTCAGATCATCTGAAGCACTCAGTTTATCTAAATCCAGGTTAAAGTTCCACCTGTTGTACATTTCAATAGTTTTTTTAAAAGTCCAAATGTGGACCGTTTCTTTTAAGATGATTTTTCAACATGATCATGTTTTTAATACTGTTTTTAATCTAATGTTCTTTCTTTTCCCCTTTCTATTGTTTTTAAATTTAGATTTTGCTTTTTATTTTTTAATGTTTACCTCTGCACACGGCTGTAATGCTTTTAATGTTTTTTGTAAAGCACTTTATATTGTCCTGTACATGAAATGTGCTATACAAATAAACTTGCCTTGCCTAAATTAGAAAAGATTTGATACATTGTAAAGGATTAAACTGTGAAGTTTAACAAATGTGAACCTTTTTTTTTTTTTTTTATATATATTGAACAACAACATTTTGCAAATATCTGACTTCATTTAAAGGTTTATTGGGGTATAACAAGTGTGTATGTGTGTGTGCGCCTCTCACATTGCTGTGAAGTCATTTTGGCCCTCTATTCTTTACAAATGTTGCTTCAATTGAGGTTTGCAGCATTCATTTATGCATATCCCCCTAAAGGTCCTGCTACAGGAGAAACCTCTAGTTTGAACGGGCCATTGCGACACATGGACATATTATCTTTTAGCCATCTGTTGTAGACCAGCTGGTGTAGCCATTGCAACAAAGAAAAAAGCAATTTGTAAACAAAACAAGTCAAATTCCACCAACACAAAAGTCATAAGAATATTAAAGCATAGTTAATTTAGAAATGTCTCTTCAAAAGGACAGCTTTGAGTCCTTTTTTAAAAACTTTCCAGTTTGAGTTCCACAGTTGTGGAGTGGCGAAGCAAAAAACCTAGTCAACCATTGGGCAGACGTAGTCCCGAGAAGGAGAAAATAGTGGGTGTTTGAAGAATGACAGAATCGTGCTTTAGTATTTGGGGTGAGGAGCTCTGTCGGGTATGGGAGGCATGGTAGTGAGCAGGGATCAAAATGAACTTTTTTGATCACCAGCCAATGTGGCTAGTAGATTCTTAAAGTTACTGGCCAATCAGAATTTCCAATTGCAGGTAAGTCAGGAGGAGACTGGTAAGTGATGCAGTAGTACAGCTAGAACAGTGGTTCTCAAAGATTTTTCTGCAATGTACCCCCTGCGGAATATTTTTTCAGCCAAGTACCCCCTAACCAATACAGAGCTTTTTGGTTGGAACATAAGTAAACAGGACTGTACCATCAGTGCCTAATTTGTTAAAATTTGTACCTGAATAATCACTTTCAAATTTCAAACATTTTAAAAGGACATACTTTAAACATGTTATCAATGATTCATGACCAAATTAATGGGAAAATGAGTTAAAAACATGATAAATCTCCTGCTGTTTTTCCCTTCAATCTTTTGCAGAACAGAGATGTGTTCAAAAATATCATTGCTATCAACGTATCAAACAAAAGCAACAAGTTGTGGATTTTCACTCACATCTATCAATTCATCTAGCTGGAGTGAAAATTAGTCAAGTTTTTCCACAACCTGCTCAACACATGTTTACACAGACACAAGTGTTTGGATTTAAAGCCTGATCAGAATAAAAATATTTAATGTCAAACTGAATACTATACATTTTCTTTATAAACTATATTTTCTTTATATGTCTTTAACGGACAATATTATTATTATTATTTTCATTTTCTCAAGCACCCCTTGGAGTGTCCCAAAGTACCCCCAGGGGTACTTGTACCCCCATTTGAGAAACAGTGCGCTAGAACACACAAGACTTGGCTAAAGTCAACATGGCGAGCTATTGATCAAACATTTTCATCATTCATTGAAACTGTGTCGATATAATATAACTACACTTTAGCTGAAATGTTCAACATTCAGAAATTCATCCAAAGGGCGGCTTATGTCACTGGAACAATGATTGTGTTTTGTTACTGTAATTATAAAGTTGTAATAAAAGGGACTGAAATCCCTTTTAACCTGTTACCGATGATCTGACAGCAGAAACAAGACCGTTTGAGTGTCAGGGTTTTTTCAGGACACACAGGTAATTCTCATAAATTAATTATTTTCTAACAGAAGTCCCTAATATTAACATCACCTTTCAAGTTTCAAGAATCTTTATTATCCCCTGGGGGGGATTAGTTTGACAACCAGAAACAACATGTATAATAAAAACAACAGACACCATATATCACAACGAGCCTTTTAGTCTGGTAGTCCTACACCATGTACATGTATCTACATCCGGAAGGAAGCAATCTGAACTGCTCATGTAGCGGGTGGTCTGGATCTGACAGGATCCGTCTTCCTCACTGACCTCACCTTGTGCAGATCAGTGAGGTTATTCAAGGCTGTGCCAGCTATTTTGATGCATACTCTGACAATCCCCAATAGTTTGTTTCTATTTTTACATGTTAAAAGACCAAACCAGCAGATAAAGTTAAAAGTTAATAAAGATTTAATAAAACAAGAATAAAACCTTCTCATGAAAGTAAAATCCACATTAAAAACACGAAGCTTCCGATAAAAATACATTTGCTGATGAGCCTTCTTGCAAAGTGAATCCAGATGGGCTTTAAAAGTCAGCCTGTCATCAAGTACAGTCCCCAGGTATTTGTACTGGTTCACCACTTCAACGTGTATCTGTAAGAAGGAAGACTCACACCAATCCCTGACCACTGACACTGATGGTTGTAACACTTTTTGCTTCAGCACCAGTAACTCGCTGAATTTTAGAGCTACAATCCTCAAACTTTTACTTGTTTACAACAAATTGCACCAAATCAAAACTCTGCAAGAACATTACAGATCTTGTGTGGTCATGTCAAATACATGGTGGTCCTTTGTTACAACCTATCCCAATACAACCTACACATTGTCTCTACCAACTTCAAAATGGGAGTCTGACTTATCCATCAACCCTAGTCAAAAATTCTGGTCACAAATATGTTTAAAAGCCTTCACAATGATTAAACATCCAAATTTACAACATATACAATATAGAATTCTTTATAAAACACACTATACAGGAAAAAGAATGTTCCAGATGGGTCTTGCACCATCCAACATCTGCCCACAATGCTCAAATTACAGTTGAGCATTGACAGTTGAGCAGTGCAAATCCCGTAAATCCTGCAAGTGGGGAAGTTTGGGGTTTGAGAAGATGGTTTATGGTAGAGAGAAGCTGCTTGGAATTTCTCAGACCTTTTTGGATGATGTATTAACAGAACTGAGATATATTTAAAAAAGCCCGAAGCTGGCAGAGGCCTAGTATTAGTTTAAACACTGAATTGTTCATCAAAGATAAATCTGAAAAGATACGTATCTCTAAGGTCATGAATCATTTACAGCTTAAAGGCAAAAACCAGCTACTGGGTCTGGGTTATATTTAAGTTATATCACTGAGTGATAAAAAAAAAAAGCAGAACAGAGATGGAGGAGCCTTGTTCCTTTGCTTAACTCTCGAATAAAATCCAAGTTATTTTGTGATATGACTCCCCGAGTTAATCCCTGAATCACTGTGGGCCTTTGTACTGTAAAAAGATTCTCTCATGCCATTCCTGATGCATCACATTCACCCAAAACTGGCCATACTTGAGATTACAGTGACCTTAACCTTTGACCACAAAATCCATTCAATCCATCCTCGAGTCCAAGAGAACATTTGTGTCAAATTTAAAGAAATACTCTCAAGACATTCTAGAAATATTATGTTCATAAGAAGGGGGGGGCATGAAGTATCACAGAGAAGATAAAACATTCAGTCACAGCTGTCACAGGCATGGAGGCATAAAAAATATAGCATCAATGCTTTATTGCTGTGTTACACAACAATGGTAAAGTTAGAAATCACCTACACATATACTTCAACATCTAAACAAACAAAGTAAAATAACACTATTGGCAACCTCTACACTGACTTAATTTAACAAGACCTCCAGCTGTTTATTTTTTCCCCCAGAACCCAGTGTAGTAAACAAATGCCGACAACAGAAAAATTTGAACTCGCACAGATGCTTTTTCTTCCCTTAAGGGAACGATTAGACATATATACTTTCATTGCATTACCATTAATTTTGTGTTCATTTTGAAAATACCTCGATGAGTATGAGTAAATGTGAACGGACATGCACTTCCTCTCTTGAGCTTGACTTAAGAAAAATTATCCATGTGAACTGTATCTCCTTCCACAGTTTCTGTCTGGTTTGTTGGCAAAAATAGAAGATTGAAGTTTAAGAAGAGTGGAAGTTTATTATGAATTTAGTCAATTATAAGTTTAAGGCTAAACACTGAAACATTGAAAACATCGAAAGAGGTTAAGCGTGAATGGACTATTTTTACCATTTATGTCCTCATTATGCTCCATCTTAGCCTTTTCTCTAGATTGGGTCCCAGAATTGGGTCTAACTGGTAACAAACGTAGCGACATGTTGCCTGATACAACCACCGTTTGTTGAATTCTGTAGGATTACACCATAGATAGAGCATAGATGAACGTTACAACAATTTAGCATTTTTGCCCATAGCTGATGTTTGTAATTGTGTTTGCTCATGAGTCATAACAGGGCAAAGAATACAAAAAGATCTTCAGAATCGGAAGGAAGTACAAAAGGCTTCGCTTCTGTGTTGACTCAGTGCTCTGTTATTTTTCTTCAGGACAGCCATAATGACTGAATATGTTTCTTTATTAAATCTGAGTCACTCTAACTCTTTCATGTGGCTTCAGGCTGGATGGAAAAAATGTTAATGTTGAACAAAGCCTTCTTTTCTTTCCCCTGCAACAACAGTGTAGCGCGATTGACGCACTTCAGAATTGTCCCACGCCTTCTCTGCACGCATAGTTTTTCATGACACACTTTTAGCACACACTTTGAGACTGAGTGGGTTATATACCAGTGGAGCCATTCACCATCTTATCTTTGATGTCATCTTTGGAACATTTGCATGTTAGACACTC
Source organism: Atherinosoma microstoma (assembly GCA_037177055.1). Classification (NCBI taxonomy): domain Eukaryota; kingdom Metazoa; phylum Chordata; class Actinopteri; order Atheriniformes; family Atherinidae; genus Atherinosoma; species Atherinosoma microstoma. The sequence continues at coordinate 12,800,772 of JBBBVU010000007.1, read as the reverse complement.
AGGTTATTGACTGAAACAAGGACTTTTCGGAAGTCAGCCCACATGGGCATTTGGTTATGACTAAACCACATAAAAGTTCACGAGTTTTATAGCTGGGTGGGATGTGGAATACCAGATATGGGCCAGAGTTAGCCCTTTGGGTCAATTAAATCAAGGTAGAAATTGTGAAAACTAGAATGGGAGCATTTACTAAATATTTGTGTAATGCTGCTATGCAGACAAATATTTTGGCATATTACATAGGCCTACTAACTTGGAAGAGTTTTGTGTTTGTTAGGGAACAGAAACTGCAGTGTTTTCATGCAGTTCAGGTATAAAGGAATGACGTACAACATACAGCCACCCATCACACATTCCTTCTGTGGTCAGCGCATTGCAAAGACATCACACCATACCTTGGTAGTTTTTGTGTTTCAGCCATGATGGCTATCAGCCTTGAACCCCTACCAGAAGGTGCATCAGATGCATCACTGCCTTATTTTACAGACACTCAAATTGCCTCTGGCAAGACAAACCAAGGTGGAATGAAGGGAAATTGGGAGACAACAGCATGATCCATCCTGGGCTGCTGTCCCATGAAAGGGCACCACGGGCTGCTGGTGGAGCCAAACGCCACCTGATGTGCTTTTCTGAGTCTAGAAAGCAGCAGGAACTCTGCTGTTTATTTCACATCCTAAAAGAGGTTATTTTGCCATCATATTTTAGATTGTGAGGAGCATTACTCAGAAAAGCGTGCTGTGTTATGCAAACAGATCAGATGGTTTTAATAGATGAAGCTAAGTTCATTTTCCATATGAGTTGGTCACTGCTGTTTCATCATGAATGAATAAACAGAAATGAACTGTGTATTTGGCAAGAGACTAATTGAGCAATGGTTTGAGAAATATATGTTGTTAAAGTAAACAGAGCAAACTACAAAACCATTTTCCCGTGATGAGACCATTAAATTCTGTGAAGTTGTGCTCGGAAAAGGGCTTTTTTTTAATTTGCCACTGTCAATACAGAACAATCAGTGCATTTTTTTCTTTTTTTTAATGGGATGAATAAAAGCATACCTGTCCTTAAAATGAGGTGCGTGTTTTGGATTTGGACTTTTTGGAAGGGTATAATGTGTGGCTATGGTCCAGATTGAAGCAAGCAACCTCTGTATAGTAATAATCTACCAGAGCACAGTGTATGATTAATGTGTAACATGGACATCCATCAAACTCATTCGATTCACGAGACTTTTTCATATCACTATTTATAAAAAAGAGGAAATACACATCTTGAAGTCATCATGTGCCCTGAGGAGAAAAATTACTGAGTGATTTGAGTATACATTCCCCCAGTGATTTCCAGATAGTCTTTTTCTCCCAAATAATCCTCTTAGTGATGAGATCTAAGTTTTCATTTCCTAGTGTTGGGGGGGATCAAATACACTGTGTACCCAACAGCCTGAGCCATAGGGTCGTAGTGTCTATCTCAGCTGGTGACTCTTTGAAGTAAATGGCAGTTTTTAAAAATCACTTGGCTGTTAAAATTTCTTTCTGAATATTTTTACTGTTTGATCTTAATAGGATAAAACAGTGCTCTAAAGATTAAACCAGTAATTTATTTTTAAAGAACCATGATCCCATCAGATTAACAAATGACGTTGAAAGGTGTTCATTCTATCTCCAGGGACCTTCACCATGAGTCATGATCATATGCAGGTTATGTGTTTCACAAAACCTTGAAATAAAGATCCTTATAATTGGGATCAGACAAGTCAGTGTCACAATCCTTGTTACAAACTTTGAAAGTCTGGTTATGAGCAGCTTCATGTAAAAGTGTATGTTTTGGAACAAGAAAAGAAACTGCAAACATGCCTGAGTACAACAAATTTTCACATGATGAATAAACTATAATTTTATGTGTAAAACATACATAATATACATAAACATACACAACAGAATGTAATGATTGATATGATAAATCAAAATTTTTTTCCACATGGATCAGGAGAAAATGTGTCGAAAGTTGAAAATGAAAATAAAACAAGCTCATCTTGAATTTAAAAGCTGCTAGGCATTTGGAAAAATGTTGGGATGGAGCAGCAAAAGGCTGAATAAGTAAATGATACTAAAACAAAACATGGAGGAATATCTTGCATTACCATGGGCAACAGATCAAAACATGATTGGGTCCACTGTAATAACCGACAGTCCCATTAAAGGGACATTGTGTAACATTTTTTGTTGTTCACTGGCCAAAATTGACATCTGCATGTATAAATGTGTTATTATTGGTGTATTATGACCTCCGCTAATGATCTGACACATTCTCGTAAACGAAGAACTTTACATTTGTTCATATATATGACGGGTAAGCCGGTAGGGAAGCACCATGACAGTCTCCCATCTTGAAACTAAAGCCGGGACAAATAGCACCAATGTGGAATAACTTAGCAGCATCGAGATCCAATAACGGCAAACGTCTAATGCCGTTTTCTCAATGGTCTGCCATTGCTGTAAAACAGGAAACCTCCCAAACCTCCCTTTGGCCAGCTGATCTGGATGGAGAATCTGGCCTTGATGGATTTGTCCCAGTAGAAGCAGCTAATAAAGCCTCTCGTCCGGCTTTTAGCCTGGCTTTACCTGGTGACTGAAAGCCAGCGTTTATTGTGAATGAAAGCGACTGAAACCATATAAACATACAGTTCCACCAGTTGAGTAGAACCAGATTTCACTCTATGTATAATGTATGTGTACTTATTGGATACCAGAGATTGGAATTATGTTTTCAATAATTCATCTCCATGCCATGTATTTGTGGAATCAACAGGTGATTCCTATCAGCACAGTGAATGAACCTGGTTCAGTGGCTGTGCAGAACAAATACACACCATGGAGAAGACCTGTTGAAGCCACAATTCCCATCTCAAACACTCACACTATGATGGGATGCAGTTTGCAATATTTATGAAATCACAAACCTCTTCGCCTGAGTGAACACTCCATTAACTATCGGATGACGTGCTTTCATCTGTGTTGTCAACACTTTTTGACACACAGAGGCTACCGTTGTTGCAATACGTGGTGGAGGAAGTGAGGTGCTGAAATGCATTATATGTTAGAATGTGATACATGATTCCAAAGTTAGATGGCAGTAATTCTTACACTATGTCCCTTTTAAGTTATATATACTTATTTTATTTCTTTAACTCCACTTGTTATAAAGAGTTTTTCATACAGAACCTAAGTTAATGTGTTTTTAGATGTTTAACTTATAGTTGTAAATTGTCTTGACTGTTGCTCAGGCTGTCCTCGTTGATTGAACTCATGTCGTTAAGTTAAAGCTAGCATGAAAAAGGGGCTCAACCCAGATTTTGTTTGAATATTTTTTTTTAGTAGTTAATTATCATTTCATGTTTTGCATAAACAGAGTCTCATTACTAAACCAGATAAGTTGTTTTTAATTGTTTTCAACATTGTGCAGTGTGATAAAAAATGATTAGCGAAGATAAACATGTTTCTGTCAGATGGGGCGGGGCTACTTTCTGAACTCAACATACCTGGACCACAAAGGATCATGGGAGATGCGAATTTATGGTGTTACATCTCTACCAAATACTACGAGGAGCGTATTAATTCACTACAACAGCGCATTTATTAATCGAGAGTGCATTGCTCTGATCGCAGGCGTGTTTTTTATTCAGAGGGCGCATTGCTCTGATCATGGGAGTGTATATTTACAAGCGGGCCCATGAACGCAGCAGGTGAGCCATAAAACACGCCCCCTCCACCCATTTGTGTGCTCTCGCCAGAAAATTCTGCTCGCTCTCGCTGTGTTTAGTGGGTGTTTTTGTCAGTTGAAGGTGTAACTCTTCTGATTGATTTGATTGGCCATATTTTCTCCTCACCATAAAGTAACACTGACGGTCTACCTGTGTCCTCCCACCTGAAGCAGCTGTCAAACATGATGTTTGAATGAACGCAATTCCAGAGATTTAAAAGCTGAATTAATACATAACCATTTATGTAGGGAGATGACCTTGCAGAACTCAGACATGAGATTAATATCTTACAAAACTGCACCGTTTTGCAGTCACTTCACTTTTCCAGGCATACTTATCTAACATCACAGCTTTCTTAATGTTTTTGTGATGACTTAACAGTAAAAATGACTTTTTAAATAATATTTTGTAAATTAGACCATTCTTTGTTTCCGCTTGTAGATATACACTCCCACGATCAGAGCAATGCGCCCTCTGAATAAAAAACACGCCTGCGATCAGCGCAATGCGCTGTCTCGATTAATAAATGCGCTGTTGTAGTGAATTAATGACTCCTCGCAGTATTTGGCAGAGATGTAACACCATACAAATTCAGCAGAAATGTAACCTTTTGCAATTTTTATGCTATAAATTTGAGTTATCTGCTTTTATTCCTGTGTTTTCTTTACATTTAGATAATGTTGAAAAGTTCTGTTGTGTTTGAATTTCAAAGTGCCATGACTGAGAAGGACAGGAAAACAAACCCACCACCACCATCACAGCCTCCAACCAGTATGAAGTGCATACAATTACTTAAATGTCTGGACTGACTTTCCAAATGGACTGAAATTGTGAGTTGTATCAGTGTAGAGTTCTTCATTAGTATGACATACTGTATTATGTTCTATCATTAAGATAATGCAATTAAGTAAATTGTTATAAATTAAATGAACACATTGCTATATGTTAATCAACTTGTAAAACTTGCTTCTTTGAGTTAAAATTGTGATAATTTGAAAATTGAGTTTACTCACACTTTTAAGGCAGCTTTTGTATTTTCATTTCTAAGTTGAAAACACTTGAAATTTATTACAGTGTACAAGAAAGCACTGTAAAGAGGCAGTCTCTCAGCAGCAAAGCTGGGCAGAGGTTCAGCAACCTGCAAAATGTTGCAAACAGATTGTGAAGCAATATAAGAATAAAATCCCTTAAAATAACATTTAGAAATTTTATATTAATTCCATAATCTAAACGTCAATGATAAGTCAATAACATTAATATCATCAAAAGATTAAGAGAATCTAGAGATATCTTTTGTGCAAGGGACAAAACTGAAAATTATTATTGATTAACTGTAATCTTCAGAGCCCCACACATGTCTGTATTAAAAGGTGTGTGATTCTGTCATGGAAATCACTGCATTAGCTCAGGAAGAGATCATTGCTATTAAGGTCCAACAACTTTTTTGATGTTTACACTGTTGTTAAAAAAGAGGAAATGTTACTAAACAAGGTCCACTTCTTACTTCTTTTAAAAAAAATTTTTTTTCTGCCATCAAATTCAAGCTGAGGATTTTTCTCATGAATTGTAAAATATATTTTCTATATTCAATCATGAATAAAACATGAATTTATAAAATGATATAATGGTGAAATTCAGTTTTTATTTGGCTTATGGTTGACAGCTTACTAAGTTACAACTGCAGAGCTGTCTTTGTAAACAGATCAACAAAGCTGTTTGCTTTGCATTGGAAAATTTCCACCCAGCAGTCAGAATGTCTGTGAGGAAATGCAGTTAATGATAGTTATTTACATTATTTCCACTTTCCAAACATTCACTATTTTCTCATATAGGTGGAGATTTGTGGACATGTTAAAACATTTGGGGAAGACAACTCAGTCATATTAAGGTGGCAACCATTACAAGTCAATCTAGAAGGTTCTTGTTAGTGAAATAATCACAGGGGTGGAGGAATGCTTGTGCAAACATGTCTTTGTCAAATCTCTGTCTGTTGATCTACGCAGAAAAGCTAAACCAACAAAAAGAAGGGAGTTTTTGTTGAATAAAAGACAGTGTTTAGTGATTCTTTCTTTTTACTAATTTCCTTTTCTAATTTATTGCTATTGCTGCATTATTAGATTGTTGGAATTCTCTGAATCCACACCTTTCTCTTTGTATTACTTTAAACTTTCTAAAAGCTTAATTGATTTAAAGTTTCCTTTTCTTTCTAAAGTTGCCATTTATTTTGCCCAGAACTTGGCCAGATAATGTCAAAAACTGTCCATGGTGGGAATTGTTATGTCTCACAGACAAAGTGTAGAGTTAATTTGGGTGAAACAATGGCGGACATCATTCCTTAGTACAAGCTGCTTTATTGACCGTCTACAAGAGTACAGTTCTTGCTACATGCTGCCTCATTCTGCGCAGCGCATTCCTTTTTTACTAAGCCTGTGCGACAGTGCCCCCAGGTGACAATAAACAGTACAGCATTCTACAACTGCAGTACAATTTATAATGATGGAACATTCACATTTCTGTTTCAAACACCCTGAAACGTTAAACATAAAGTTAACCTTCTCCAACCAGGTAACTAACTTTTTTTTTCTTTTTCTGGAACAGCCAAGAACCCACGTAAACAAAAAAAACAGCCTCACATTGTGACAGACAAGATATTTGAACCAATCAGTGATTTACATTACTTGACTGTCCATTGGGGGCCTGAAGGAGGCCTTCCTCTGCTGCCTCTTCCTCCGGCGCCGACCCTCAGGCTAGCACCACACTCCGATTCAAATCCGGTTAGCAAAACTATGGAATAAGTCTTATGTCAACATTGAGGCAGCTAACGAGTTATACTTGACCTGAAACGATGGATCAGTTCAAATGCAAATATCTAGCTAATGTTAGCCCACGTATTTTTTTCATAGACAATCGACCTGATATAATATTTATATTCAAGTTCATAGATTTGATCATTACATATTAGTTGAAAACAGCGCTGTGAAAAATTCATAGTCAAGTTAAAAAAAAAGTAAAACGTTGATAAAATTAAAATTCCTGGAAAAGTTCAGAATATTTCATCCAGAAAGACCTTTGGTTAGGTTTGTTCATTTAAAACATGTAAACATTTTTGACCCTGCCTTTTAAAAGAATGGAAATTGAGAATCGTTAGGAACCGGAATCTAAACAAGGAATCGGAATTGGAAACGGAATCGTTGAAATTCAAATTCAAACTATGCCCAACCCGATATATGACTATCTGGGATAGCATCATCTAAGAGAGTCCCAAACTTACACGTAGATGCTAGATTTTTTAGATTAGCCATGTACTCGCTTATGGATTCATCTTCTCTCTGACTCACGGAGATAAAGCACCTTGTAATGTAATGTAAAGCACCTTGAATTGTCCTGTAGATGAAATGTGCTCTATAAATAAATTTGCCTTGCCTTGCCTTAAACTTGTATCCCTCTACAATACAGTTAGTTTTCGGTAATAAATGTCCCTGGAGCAATGCAATTAACTCTGATAATTTTTTGTCAGCTGGCTTTAATGGCGCACATAGATCCTTTAGCAAGGTGTGGTTCTTTTCCCCCCACTATCGTCAGGAACACAGCCTTTGATTCATCACCGATTGAAAGCCCGTTTGCCACAAAGAACTGTTCTAACCTTTCCAAGTAGGCTTCAAAACTTTCTTCGTTTTCATTGAAGTGGAAGTCTTTACTCCTTCCAAACGCTATCGCCATCTTTTTCAGGAATATAGGCCATTTCTCATAATGTGTACTTGTTCGTACTTGTGTTTTTGTGTACTTTTGAAACGTCATCAGTTGAGGTCCAAGTACTGTTCCAATACAAAGAACACATCAAGTCAAGTAAACTCTGGATACCCGGAAGTGTACTTGCTCCACCCAATTTTTCGAGGACGCATCAGTTGTGACTTCCGTGTACTTCTGGCAACCTACTATCCCAGAATGAACAGCGGCACAACATTAATTGTGTTCGAAAGATGGTGGAGATATGATATAACAATAATATAATAATCAAAATAGTACATTTCCTATTGTTTGTATCTTTGGTTTTGGTTTTCCTGCAGATTGTTCTGTTGTTGTTGTTCTGGGAGCAACGTCTTTAACGTAATGAAGGACGCTTCCGTTCCAAATGCATAATATGCGTACTCGCTTCCTTCCGTCCTCAGAAGTCTGTACTTCCGACAAGTCCGTAAGTACACAAGTACATTTCCCAGCGCACTTTGAATTGAGAAACGGCCCTTGACTCGCCTGGACGGCGTTTACTCACTAAAACTCTGTTTCACCAGAAGAGGAATCCCATCCTTTTCGCCAAACGTCTGTAATGTCTCACAGAAAAAATGTGGAGTTACTTTGGGTGAAAAAATGGCAGACATCATTCCTTAGTTCAAGCTGCTTTATTGACCATCTACAAGAGTACAGGTCTTGCTACATGCTGCCTCGTTCTGCGCAGCGCATTCCTTTTTTACTAAGCCTGTGCGACAGTGCCCCCAGGTGACAACAAACAGTACAGCATTCTACAACTGTAGTATAACTTATAATGATGGATCATTCACATTTCTGTTTCCAACACCACATGAATGATTTGTGCTCTGCTGTATCCCATATGTTTCAGAAATGTGCTGGCCAAAAATTAATTTAGATTGTCTTTTCAAAGCAAATTTATTTTACCCTTTGATTTCTTTGAAATATAAGCCACATCCAATTGGTTGTGCACAACCAATTGAATTTTCAACTACACTTTTTTTGCATGGACATACCTTTGCTATCAGTTTATAACATGGTACATAAATATTTGTGGCATGCCAAGTTATGTCTTTATAATCCCCTCTCTTATCTATATGTTTTTTTTCTCAGTATCTTTTTTGTGTCTCTTTTAAACACAATAAAAATGCTCCCCATATACACTTTCATTTATCTGCTTCTTGTCAGTCCCTTAGGAGCTCAGCTTTGTGTGCAGGATTGTCATGCTCACATGTTTATGCGGTCATCTTCCATGCCTGTGCACACTGCATTTAGATTATTGCCTGCAAACGTGTTCACCATCTCCAAGCACACCCCACACAGCCTGATGTGCACTCTGCTGAGCATCTCCTCCTCTGTAACCCTCCAGCTGCCTCAGGGTCAATATTTCACTGCTGTCTTACTCTAATAATTTTCTCCTGTTGTTTTCCCATCTTCTCTTACAGTCCTCTTCTCTTTTTCTTACAGTCTGTGCCCTGTTATTGTCATGACATCTTCAGATCAATTAGGACTAGTAACAGTTATCAATTTGCCAAATAGTTGAATAGTTTTATTGTAACATGCCAACTTAGTCTTGCTGCAAAACGAGAAACTGGCATTAGAAATGATCCTATGAATTGCAGACACGATTTTCACAGTTTCTTTTGTCCAAATGGGTATAAAAATATCCATGTAAAGGAATACACTATTGACACTGCATTTCCTTAATACAATAGGACTGTTGCATCACATGTAATAGGGGTTGGGTGGTGGAGCTAGATGACTCATAAGCACAAGAACAGACTTAAACTCTCATTCCAATCGAAAATGTTTTAATCTAAATTTACCAGATACTTTCTCGTGCACACCAGATACTTTTTCGTGAGCACCAGATACTTTCTCGTGAGCACCAGATACTTTCTCGTGCGCACGAGAAATCAATATAGATTTTTATTTCCCTCTGTGTCCCCTTACAGGCTCCTTAGTATCTCTGTAGCATCAAACATACTACCACGTAAGTGCAATATAAAAGTATGTAGCTTGACATATGAAATATATTAACTCACTGGCTGCCAAAGACGTCTTTTGCGTTTTTTAACGGGGGGCGCTGCGGGACACTTTGGCGGAGTTTGTCTGTGAAAACCAAGCATT
>JBBBVU010000007.1:12723239-12737459 GCA_037177055.1 Atherinosoma microstoma | reverse complement strand
TGTTCGTGACTTAGAACATTGTAAGAGACTATTCCAAGGACTTATAAAAGTGATTTTTGCATAATATGTCCCCTTTATGAGGATATCTATTTAGAATAAATGTTTAGTTAACCTGCACTACAATGGGATATTCATTGTGGTAATACCTTTGTGATATTTTGTGATATAACAAGGCTGTATGCTCCAAGCTGCTGCTTTTTACTCCCACATAAAGCCCTCTACATGCACTGTACTGTATATGACAAGTTCAAATGTGCACAGTGGGAGTAGTCAAAAGGTGTTCTGGGAGATGTAGGAAACCATTTAATGATGCATGTGCAGCAAATGAGTCAGACTGAAGAAGATTGTTCTCCTAAGGAAAACAACATCAGCTCTTTGAGTAGCCCTCTTGCTGTTAAAGCATTCATTAGCATGACTGTAACACAACCACATTTCCCCCCACTCAAACATTATTTTAACCATAGTGCTGTCACATGAAAAATAAATGGATAAATAATTAATGATTTTTCAGTGATGCCTTTTAGTTACGGCTCAAATGATTGACTGGATCATTAGCCTCTCAGAAATATATCGGCATGTACATTTTATTTAATGTGTGCTAATATAGCAGCATTTTAACCTCATACTTTGATCTTTTCCTATTAGGGGCATCTTTACAGCCCTCTTCCCATGAGGAAACGGTTCGGTGATGATTTTTTTTCTTTTTTTAATCACCAGGTGCTGACAGGATGATGCCAGGTCCCTGTTGCTATGTCTGAGATTGTGAGGCATTTTTCAAAATCAGCCTCCACTTCAGAGGCCAGATGGGTTGTGGTTTCACGGTTGTGTGAAGGTGAGGGACCCTAAATGCAGGCATGCTCTAAAGGCAGGCAGATGAGTTGACAAAGGAAATATAATTAAACCTACTCAAACAAAAGATGCTGCAGGAGCCAGCAATAATGCACATCATAATACTTAAACTCAAAATGCAAAAAAACTAAATCACTGACCAAAATGCATTGCCACAATATGATGATAGATCCATAGTTTGAAAGTTCAACAGATCTGCTCTTAACTGTTACAGTGCCTCGCTTGTGTTGATTTGGTTAACTGCAAAGTCAGTCTTACTAGATAATCAAGTCTTACAATTTTCCAAGCCACTGAGTTGGTCTCACTAATGTTGATGCTCTTGGTTCCTGATCCGCTGTGACCTGTAGTTTTGTCATCAAGCCTTGGAATTCCAAGGTTTAAATGAAGTGGGACACAATGCTACTTTCTCGAGTGCAGTTTAAATCCATCTTGCATGCAACTGTATGGTGCTTGTAGCTGTTAGATGAATGTATCCTTTAAATTGTGTCACACACACACATTTGTTGGCGTTTCTTTAGCTGTTGAGTCCAGTGACAATTCCCTTCTCCAGACCCCGACAGGATGTTGTGAAGGATTCAGCTGTAAAGGAACGTGGATAGAGTTGTAATAACTTATTCCTCTGATACTCTGGCTTGAGGTACCTACTTTAACATCTAGAGGATTAATGTTTGTGGAATTTTCCCATACATGTTCACAAGATCCTATCTGTCACATCTTTCTTTTCCCTTTTTGCCTCAGCGATGAGCTGTTTGATGACAATGGCAAGCACTCAGCATCTTGAGAATCCTCTTTTTTGCACTGATGTGTCTGTGTACTGTTCCCATGTCATGAAGCCTGACATACATTGAGCAGGATTGAGAAAAAAATCTTCCCTACTACACTTACTGGTTCAGAACTTGCAAATTAATCCAGATTTCTTCTGTTTCTGTAATAAAAAAAACCTTATAAATCTACCATATATGAAGCATATTTCCCATTCTCCAGATCAACATTTACATACTCAACAGTAATGTATTTTCTTGCTATTTGATTATCATAATTCAAATGATAATTTTCTATCTTGCTTTGCTATCAGCTAGGTGATCCCTCTTATCCCACTTGATTGCTCAAAGTTAGTTTGCCACCAGCTGATCAGAACATCTCTACTGAAGGATTCCCAGTTTCTAACTGTTGTTGATGACCACTTTACTCTGTCTTGCCAAGGTGGTGGTATCTGATCTGTATTTGTCTTTGGTCACAACAGTCCTCTCCATTGGAGCATCAGTGACAGTTTTGCAGTTTTAAAATCGCTGCATTGGCTCCCCGTGCGTTTCAGGATTGATTTTCAAGGTTCTTTTAATGCTTTATAAATGTCTTAATGGTCTTGGGCCTTCTTATTTATCTGATCTGCTTTTAGACTATAAGCTCTCGCGGACCCTGAGGTCCTCTGGTACCGGCCTTTTGATTAAACCTAAAGTTAGAACTAAAACACACGGCGAGGCCTCGTTCCAATATTATGGGCCTCACCTGTGGAACAGCCTGCCAGAGGGCCTCAGAGACTGTAGATGTTTTTAAAAAGAGGCGCAAAATCCACCTTTTTAGCTTAGCTTTTAATTTAAAATTTTTTTTAAATTTCATTTAATCTTTTTATTAATTATTTTATATCTTTGTTATTAACTGATTTTATGATCTACTATTTATGTATTAACTTATTACTCATGTTTGATTTTATTGTTCTTATTACTGCTTTTAGGTTTATTTTTATTAATTTATTTATTTGATCCTGTTTTATCTTTTTATTTTTTCCAGTGTTTTCCTCATGGGGATCCTCCATGTCGGGAGCTATGCCTGTTCAGTCTGCAGGGTCGTCGCTGCGGGGGTCGCCTTGATCGGGGTGGTTGGCGGGGTTCTGCGCTGCAGTCCTCTGGCTGTGGTGGAGGCCCTGGCCTGCCCTGATCTTGGCAGTTCTTGTGGCGATGCCCCCTGTGGTCAATGGTGGGATGGCTCCTGGTGTGGACGGGTCCCTATGATATCGTTTCCTCGCAGCGGTGTCAAGCCATTTGTCTTTTAGCTCAAATTATGTTTTTACATAATCGTTTAAGTTAAAGAGACAGAAATTAGAAGGCGTAAACTCTTTGGTATTTTTATTCCTTAATTTTTCTGAGATTTAAGATAAACTGAATTAAAATTGGGTGGGTCTTAATTAGCTAGTCAATGTAATGATGGTATTAAATAAAATTAATTATAAAATATATGTAAAATAAAATATTGAGTATTTTTTGTTACTTTTAATTTTTTTTTTCAAAATGTTAAAAAGGTATTTCTTCAAAACCTGACTGTTCATTTTTCTTTAGTAGGAGTCCAAGAACTGTTGTGAACTCAAATTAGTGTGATTACCAAACACACTGACAAATAGAGACCTTGAACAGAAAGTACTCTGGATGCTTTTTACTGTTAGCCAAATAACTCATGATGAAATAAATAGGCAATGCCATTCATACATGAAAAGGAGTCTCTGGCAAAACACCCCTAAAGAGCCATTATTTACTGCTTGCTCATGCTGCGACAAATGAACTCAGAACAGGCCTATTATTTTGTAATTAGAGAAAAGAACAAGGCCAATATTTAACAACACAAGTGTTTGAGCTCATTAGATCAGTTTCACTATGAGGATTGTGATAGTTTTCAAGTTTAAGTGTTGTGATGAGTTCAGGTTACAGCACAGCTATTAAAGAGGGTTATTATTTTGAGCTGTAGAACAGTAAATTAGTCATTTTTTTATTACTCTGCAATATTCTAATTTGTATTAATAATAATAAAATGTATTTCAATATTGTTTTATTGGAAAAGCAGCAAATACACTGTCTGGCCAAAACAAATGTCACCAATTGGATTAAACAAAGCAAATAGGTACAAGCCTCCTATTGGATAATTACTGCATGGGTGATTATCTTACAGCTGGCAACAAGTTATTTAACTCCAACTGATGCAATGAGTAGCTTTTCATTTCTTAAACAAGCATGCTGACAGACACATCCTGTGGTCGTGGAAAAGATGTTAGTCTGTTTAAGAACGATGAAATCATTGGCATGCATCAAGCAGAGAAAACATCTAAAGAGAGTGCAGAAAATACAAAAACTGGGTTAAGAACTGTCCAACACATTATTAAAACTGGTAATATTCTTGGGAACCATCATCTTCCAGAAGAAATGTTTCAGGAAAATTCTTAATGATCATGATCGGCGATTACTTCAACGATTGTGAAATCATATTGAAGAAAAAACTACAGTAGAACTCATGGCTATATTTACTAATGAAAGTATACGAGCATTTCCTCATGCACAATGTGAAGGGAACACAAGCTGTGTAGTTTGAGTTTAGTGGTTTCCATGAAAAAAACGCTTGTCATTGAGGTTAGCAGATGTTGCTGTAAAACCTTTTTATACTTTTCAGCATTCCTTTCAAAACAAGCAAGCTGCCCATACCATATACTTGTGCACCCCTATACCATCAGAGATGTTGGCTTTTGAACTGAACACTGATGACATGCTGGAAGGTCTCCCTCCTGTTTAGCCAAGAGGACACGTCCGTTATTACCAACAACAATGCCAAATTTGGACTCATCTGACCAAAGAACATTTTCCCACTCGGCAACAGTCCATTTCGAATTAGTCTTGGCACATCAGACATGACAGTGCTTCTCGGCATCCAATAAAGGTCTTCGGCCTTATTCCTTACGAACAGAGAAATCTCCAGATTTTCTTAATCTTTTGATGTTATGCAATGTAGATGTTGAGGGTTTTAAAGCCTTTGCAATTTGACATTGAGGAACATTGGGCCTCATTCACCAATATCTTCTTACAAATCTTCTCAAATTTGTTCTCAAGTTGTACTTGAGAATTTTTTTTTTTTTTTTTTTTACAAAAACCCTCAGTCATATTAATGAATGTGTTTGTAGAATTGTTCATATCTTTACTCTTAGATTGGTGAATAGCAATCTTTTTCATGTTGAAAGGACTGGCCAGCTGGCACTACTTTGCAAAGGTAAATGCCCCAAAATGCCCATATAAGGTCAGGATTCCCAGGCCCTGTGCAAACAGACACAGACAGAGGTGAGACAAATGAGGACAAATAACAAACATAATGACGAAAGGATAACTGAAAACAAAAAATAACTAGAAGCACTGAGAGACCACAGACCTCCGCCAAGCCATAGGGTCACTAGCCTGAGAAAAACCCCAAAAGACTGCGCGATCCAGTAGCTACCCCCTATATTTTGAACCTTCTGGATAACCAGATCCAGAATATCAAAATGATCCGGGTCAAACAATGTTGGATTATAACATCCACCATGATGTCATCTTGTAGGCTTTTTTTTTTTCTTTTTTCTTTTGCCAATGATTCTGGGCATGATCTGTTGAGTTAGTAGCTGTAATCGCAAAATGATTTACTATGGCAGGCACCTGAGACTGCTAATGTGGCATTTTGTTCAACATTATGGTTCTTAGTGTGAGCCTGGGTGTTATTGCCAGAATAAAAAAAGTATTAGGCTTGTAACGATGAACAAATATGAATCTGAACCTCATTTTCCCTTTAAAGTGTAATTACATTGATTTAGTCAAATAAAATGTGTCATCAACTGCTTGATGGCCCAATTCTGCCATTAGAATCTACAAAAACTGCTATGCTCAAAGAAAGAGCATCAACCATGTAAAGTTTTTAGCTGGCCACTTGCTTGATGCCACACTGAGATCTAGCAGTGAAAGCAGCTTATGCACTTGTGTGTTAAACAAAAACATATCTGACAACCAACACTGACACAGTTCAGCATGCACAATTATATCTAATTTCTGAAAATCATCTGGGTTGTGTAAAAAGGAAGGCGCATATGGGTAAGAGTCTGTTGGGCATTGATGGTTGCAGAATAGATCAGCAAACTCACATTGTGAAACATGATGGTGAAACCCTGGATACTGATACAGGGACTCAACATGACATTGCTCTTTCACAAGCCAAGTCTAATGATGCAAATAATATAAACACATAAATATTCACGACTTTTTCCAAACACAATGTTACCACAACTCAATGAGGTCAAAGATAACTACAGCATCTACTATCCAACTGGTTGCTCAAGTTTTAAATTCAGTTTCAGTTTTATTATCTCTTTATTAAACCAGCTCCCAGTTTAGATTTAGGAAGCAGACACCCTTAAGATTAGGCTTGAAACTTTCCTTTAGGTAAAGCTTATAGTTGGGCAAGCTTAGGTGACACTTGGCCTTCAGTTATTCTGCAATAGGCTTAGATTGCTGGTGGACATCCCATAATTACGGTGGCCTTGAAATACAAAACAAATTTACATCCACCAAAACACTTTAAAAAATCGACTGGATAGTTTGTGAGGGTTTGGGTTGACAGTGGCTCAGAGTGGGTTGTCAAATAACCCAAAGGTTGGCAGTTCATATTCAGCTCCTGCCCCAGTCAACTGTCATGCTTTGGTCAAAATGTTAAAGTGTTTTGGTGGATCTAAATTTGTTTTGCACTTTCAGGCCACTGCACATAATACACTGAGTACCTCCCTCCTCTGTTTTTTCTCTTTTTCCCCTCCATGTTATATGTGATATTGTTATTGTCATTAACTTGTGTTTCTCTTTTTCTTACTCAGCAGGTATCCCTGGCTTAGAGTTATGGTGCTGTTTACCCCTCTGTCCGATTTTTTCCACCCTCAACCTGTTGATGTGGATAGCCACCTTTCCCGAGGTTCTGCTTAAGCTTTCTTTTCCTGTTTAAATAGAGTTTTTACATTTCAGTGTTGCTCACCGCCCCATGAATTGAAGAGAAAATATGAATAAATAGGTTGTTTTTCTTAGCTAGGTGATCAGTTTTTATGAATTGGACTAATCTGGATCATTTAATGGATTTATCTTAACTGGATTATAATTCAATAACAATTAATTTAATTGAATTGGACTGTGTCTATGAAAAAAAGTGCCATGAAATGACTGTTTTGAATTGGGGCTATACAAATAAAACCGAATTGAATGGAATTGAATCACAGTCGGGCTGAGATTGTCTACCATACTAGAGTTGTGGTAAAAGATACAGACTAGAAAGTATTTCATTAAAACTTGTCTGTGATTCCCTGGTTTTTGGTTAAATCAATATATAGGTTGTTTAGAACATTTATAAAAATGACTTGTTACCATTAACAATTAAAATAACCTCTGGTAAACAACCAAATGGTTCTATATAGAAATAAATTGTATTTTACCCAGTGTATCTAGATACATGACAGATATTCTTATAAGAAATTTTCATGCCAAAGCATAACCAAAAATTGGAGTGTGCATTTAAACAGTTCTAAAACCTTCTTTTTGTATATATAGAAATAAAACTGGAGTGAAATGTGAAGCAATCACATCAGTGAAAATCTAGGTTGTTTATTTTTGTAAACACAGGAGAGCTTAGCAAGTTTCGATGTGAAGTCCACAATTCTTTTAGGGACTGCTTTTAAGCAGATGATACCTGGCACTCCCCAAGACTTAACAGATGTGATTCAGTACTGTAAGGAGGGTTTGCAGAGGGAAAACTGCTCCCCACACTTAGTTGTGTTGGTTTGATTAAAATTAATGCAATAGTCTGCTGGTTTTGCAATGGTGAAGCTTTCTTGAGACTTCAGATGGTTAATTGATATGCTGCCTGTGTTTCTTCCTTTATCCCATCCATAGTATTTTAGGAGGTTGTGTGCTCTCACCTGGGGAGGATTCCTTCCTGTCCATCCAGTTCTCAGTGGCAGTTGATCATGCTCCACAACATCCCCCATAAGCCCTTGCTCTACTTCCATTTGATGTCATCTTTTCCCGGGGATTAACACAGGTGCCCTGAGGGGTTTGCGATAAGCACGTCTTCTGAGAACACTCCAGTCAATGAAAACCAGAATCAGGATACTTAAAAGTTTCACTTACACACAAGAACACACAAGCATGCTGCCTGGCAGGCACACAAACACAAACTACATAGTGCAACTAAAAAACTGAAAAGAGCACCAAATAGTCAATTATTTTTTTTAAACCTTTGATAAGCCTTCAGCAAACATCCAAAGGGAAAATGTGCACTTGCTCTATAAAACATATAGTTGATGGAATTTTTTGGCAGTTTTTGACATTGAATAAAATTGAAATATATTGCATTTTTCTCAACTGCGGTTGTATCTGTCAGCAGTTGAACAGTGAACCCTGAGGCTAGAGCGTGAAGGCTGCGCACAGTATGGATAGGAACAATATTCAGTCAATTACACAGTATGGCTTGCTATAGTCCCTGTAGACTGTGGATTTTTAGCCTTTTCCAGCTTGTCCCAAAAAAAGCTCTTATTTCAGAAACAGACTGAAGCATGGCATTTAGGTATTGGAATAATGTTTGGCTTACACCCCCAACTCCCCCTTCCCAAATGTGGATTAAGCTTGTAAGCCTCAGACAAAAATGCCATTGCTTGGTTTAAAAATGTTAAAATCCCCAAATTAAGGAAGTTTAAAACACGTTTTTGTTCAGGTGAGATAAATTATTAGACACTAGCTTCAAAACTTATCAAAGGCTGAAGAGATGAGAGTTTATTATTCTAGTAAAAGGCAAGCTGACAAGAAGAGCTAAGAGGAGGTAAAATAACACTACAAAAGCTAAATTGCATAACTGACATGTATTTGAAGTAAACTGAATGACAAGACAGGGTGTTAACAAAAAAACTTTGATGCCTTTATTTTCAGATAAAGCTTTATTACTTGAAAAGCGCACCATGTGTTTAATGCTATTCAGATTTATAAAATGGGGTTTCAAGCAGACAGTTTCAATTGTGCGTCACTGTAAGATAAAAATGAACATTTAGACATGTCAAACCACTTGTATGCTCTTGACAACAATGGCATTGAGGGATTGAAGATAAACCTAATGAGCAGAAAACAACACTGCATTAATACAGCACTTTCGCATTTTCCCAATTGAATGTGACACCTCTGTCTTCAGTCGATACCAAACGATCAATACTTGGACCATGCTGAAACCAACATTTTTAGATGATGCCAAGCATAAATCATTTGTGTCATGGCTGAGTTATTGACCTCAGAGGAGAAAAACACAAACAATGTAGAAACACATATATAAACAACATGGTCTACAGAGAACAAGATATTTATGTGTTTAGAGCCGGTGCTGCTCTAACATGAAATACTACCACCATTTATAGTTCCCTATTCTTATTCTCTTATGCATTGAAAAACAGGATAATTTGCATGTCTCTGGGGACATCCCTGCTGGGCTTAGTGGGGGTTACACATGTACAAAAATTTTTTTCCTCAATGCACATCTAATCATTAAACAGATAAGGGTAGGATGGAGACAGACACACACAAACACAAAAGAAAGAAAAAAACCTTAATGAGGTTTTCCCTGTACTATACCTCTAGAGGCAGGGGTCCGCTTAGCAACAAAGTTATTAGACAGGAATTAAATGGGGACTGTTGTTTTGCTGTGCCATCATGTTATATGCTTTAATTGCATAACAAAACGGTTCTGCTAAAACAAAGCAAGTTGAAGATGGAGCAGTGAGAGTGCGATCTCCTGTGTGTTCTGTATCAGTGAGTAGGCAGAATTTTTTTTTTGTAATTTCTCTTTTTTTACACACACACACACACCAAATGAAAGCCTGCTGTTTTGTTTTTGTAGGTGAATTTTCCAAACTTTTAAACTAGAGCAGAGGAAAACTCAGTCCCATGAGAAGCAATACATTTGCAAACACCCTTTGGCAAACCGGAAACTATGTCCTAATAGTATTTTAAAGCACCTGCGCTTGGCAATCTATCATGGAGATAGCAATCTCAGTCTGTCCCTTTATGCTGCAATAGACTTACTGCCATCAGACACATAAGTCACCTGCATACACATTTACGCAGCAAATAATCTAGGAGAGCTTGGAAATACAGCATTATGAAATAAAATCACATAAAATTAAGGTTTTTAATTTAAGTAACATTAAGCTTTAAGGAAAAGTTTCATCAGCCGGTGATGCAATGAAGAGTCTCTGCCAGGGCTTCTCATTTGGTTCTACGAGGGCCACTGTTCTGTGAATTGAAATGCCCTGGTTTATGCCCTGAAGAGAAAGGAATCTACCCAAGATGCTATTCACAGTTCTTTAATACTAGTAGATTCTTGTAGATTATTGTATAAAAAAAATTTCCTACTACTTGCACAGTACAGTTAAGACAGATATTCTGATAGTGATAGCACTTATTGGATTTCATCCAATAAATTAAAGGCATATGTACAAGTATTTGTAAATGTACAAGTCAGACCAAGAACACATAGTGAAACAAAATCTGATAGAGACAGAGATAAGAAAACAGAAGATGAAATTTGCAGCCATATAAGGTTGAGTTATCTTGGAAAAGAGCTTACTGTATTTACACTTGTGATACAATCTAATCTGCAAGCTGCGGTATGGAAGTAAAAGTGTGGAATAAGCCTTGAGATTTTAATGTGCTTACTGTTGTTGTTGGGCTTGACAATATAATCTTCTTGTGACAGTAAAACCCACTGAACTGAACAGAATTGATTTGAACAGGAGGAGAGCATCATGTTGACCCACCGACTGACCGAGTTCAGACCAAAATCTGACAGAAAATAAGTCCAAATAAAAAATGGTATAACTTCTTTTCATCTGAATGTTTTTTTCTATTTTATCTCCTCCATTGTGTGAAGGATTAATGTTTTTTTCCCACCCACAATATCTTTCTTTTGATATGCCAAAAACATGCAGACATTCTTTTTCTCATACTGCTGCCTTTACTGACTGATGCATTGTTCAAAAGCACATTAATATTCACATTTGCTGGGTTGTATTATTAATTTTGAAGATAGTATGAAAGTATCAAATGTCCAACCCAAGTCTGCACAACTCAACCCTTCACTGCTGCTACCTAACCAAACCTTTGTAATTGAGCTGGAGATATCAGGAAGGGCAGCACTGATGCCAGGTGCATACTAAAAATAGTGCTCTCTCATTGGACTCTCACAGGGATGCCATTTTGTCATGCATTATGCATATATGCAAATATGGGACAAGAAAATGGATTACTTGAAAGGGCACCTGTGGTTCCCAGCTCAAAGATATATGCAATGTGGGAAATGAAGCAAACTGAGCTATCGTTTAGCTGCTGCACAGTTGTAAAGAGAAGTGGAGAAACACTCTTTCAGACAGTTCTGGAATTCAAAAGAGGTTGATGACTGATAAATGACGATGAAATCACAAGCAGACTTGAGGGCGTGTATGGAGAGATCTTTTCCCCTGTTTGTTTACAAGACTATTAGCTTAATTTCTTTTGAAATATAAATGAAAACTGCAGCACAGTGTAGCACAGTGGCATCAATCCTCACCTCTTTAATCACCTTCAAAACAACTTGAGGTAATGCAGAAAAGGTGGAATGAGGACAGAATAACTTATGGCAGCAATTACAGATCTGAATATTACCCAGAACTGTCATTAAGATTAAAAACGTATGGTAATCATTAGAGAAGAGTGAGATGAGCTTTTTTTTTTTTTTTAAAGTAAAACAACAAAACAAAGGTAGATCTTTTTATATATTAAGTTTCTTTTCATTTCCATAGCCGACCTGTTGTAATTCTCATTTGAAAGTAGCACCATGTAACTTACAGACCTTAAAAACATGCGTTTCTGACTCGTTTTGATGGCACCGTGACATTTATTATGTACATTCCCAGAAGCGTTGTTGCCCAGCAACATCCCAAGGCTTCGCAACTTTTTCTTCCAGGATGCTGCATCACTTTACATTTGAGCTTGCTTTACACACCGCATTGCATACTAGCAACTGGATATCAACACACTGGTCATTTTGAAAGTGTACCACAGCTGATTCACTAATGAAATGCAGGAGGACATTATCGGAGGTAGAGAGGAAAGAAAGATAGAAAGGAACCAGAGCAAGGGATAAGACGAGAGTCAACACTGGACTGACTTTTACTTGCTGGAGAGAACTCAAAATATCGGTAGATTCAAGATTGATGTCAAATAAGCTGTCATTAGAGGGTGCCTCACGTAAGTTTAGTAGTGCTTCTTTAAAAGACACAGTGTGTAAGAATCACTGCTATCTAATGGTAAAGATGGGCGTAGAAATTACTTCAAATGCCAAGCATAGATGTGAATAGACGGTGGCCACCAGTGGGCGAAATTCTTCCATACATAAACAGAGGCCTCAGGTGCACTACACTTACCTTCTTTTGGTACCTTTTAAGGCATTACTTATCTCAAACGATGCTCTAGCACCGATCAAACTAAACTGATAATGTAGTTTTAAAGCTCAGAGGGTTCTTACTCCACACAGAGTTGTTTGTTCATTCAGAATCACTGTGGTGACACAAATATGGAGTTGCCATGTATGTGGACCCATGGCAAGTAAATATAATAGTCTCATTCTAAGAGGATAAAAACATAATAATTATTTATTAAAGTGATTAGATACCACTAGAAACACAGCAAAAACACACTGACGATTTAGCTTGTGTTGTTTCACTTGTGTCTTGTTAGATCACTGAAAACAATACCAGACAAGTTTGATAATTAGTTTCCCAGGTGAGCTTAATTATAGGGAAACTATAAGGAGATTGTTCCACATTATTAAAGGCCCATTATATAACTTTTAGATCTTAAAACTTGGCTTTCCGGACTAGTGTGATGGCACAGTGACATCTATTATGTGCATTTCTAGGGCCGTCGCGACCCAGCACCGCCCCGCGGCTGAGAAACCGTACTAGAGAACTTTCACATCCGGGACGCTGGCTGCTAATTTTCCCTTTGCGCATGCGTTACACGCTAGCATGTGAATGTAAACAAACCAGTTGTTTTGAAAGCACGCCAGCAAAGAAATGTTTGAAGACATTATCGGACGAAGAGAGGAAACTAAGGAGAGCCAAAGAAGAGCAAGAGATAAGACAAGAGTCAAGAAAAGACTGTTTGTTACTGTCTGGAGAGGCTCACAGTTCAGGTAGGATCCAAGATGGATGCCTAATTAGCCGTCCTTAGGGGGCGCATCACTGGGAAAATAGCATAAGTTATATAGTGGGTCTTTAATAAATGATCTCAAGATTTAAATATGGGTTATGAAGGGAACTATTCCAAGGTTTGATTTATTGGGTGAGAGCAACTGCATATAAACAATGGAGCATCATCAAATACAATCAAACAGGTTAATTTAAATAAATTTTTAAAAAAGATGGGTTGACGTAAAATATTCATGTTCTGCACCGCTTAATGCATTTCAGGGTCACGGGGGGGTGGCTGGAGCCTATCCCAGCAATTAACAGGTGAGAAGCAGGGTACACCCTCGCCAGTCTATCACAGGGCTAATAAAGAGAGACAGACAAAAATTCATGCTCAGTGTCACTCCTCTGGAGAATTTAGAGTGACCAATCGTTCCATCACAGGCGTTGACAAATGTAATCCACAGGCTAGACGTGAAATCCAAACATCCAATAAAATGGTTAAAAATCTGCCTCAATAAAACTCATGCAATAAAAAAATAAGCCACAAATAACCATATAAAATACAAAACATGCATTAAAAGCAACATTGATCCCTCTTGCCCTGCAACACTTGAACTTGAATCTGGACTTCTCGTCTCTTGAAAACATTTCGCTTCTCATCCAAAAGGTTTCTTCAGTTCAAAACCGACTAGTGAGGAGTTCCAGGCTTGGCCATTCTCACTTGAGTCAGTGAAGTCACATGAGTGTCATTGACCCACCCAATCATCCTGTGGGTCGTTAGGATCGTTGCCACCTGTGAATTGTTTACCTGCCTTTCGTCACAAGACTCCAGGTGCAAATGGTTTTAAAACAGCTTGAGGACAGTCGAGGCTACACTGAATGTACGGTGGCTGTCAGTGGCCAAAAGTCTTCTAGACAAAAACATGCTTTCATTAATGAATGGATCCAGTGGCCTCAGGTTACTTCTTCAACATTGTGCACATGTGTACTGTCTTCTTCTATGGTCCTTTTGAAGCTGGATTTATGCTTCCGCGGTGTCTGCGTAAGGTCAGTGAAAGCATCACCATTGTTGGTTCTGTGTAGGTCTGCAGAGGTTTGATGCACCTCTTCCAGACCTAACGTGCAACACAGCACGGTTACACAGAAGTACTCCCTTGTGATTGGTCAGTTTGTGATTACGTGTCTCTAGATTTCTGGATCTTCGTGCTGAATTTGTGCCGTAACCGTCCGTACCGTACCGTCCTCTTTCGCTTATGCGGGGTCGGGTCACGGGGGCAGCAGCTTGAGCAGGGACGCCCAGACTTCCCTCTCCCCGGCCACATCGGCCAGCTCATCCGGGGGGATCC
>JBBBVU010000007.1:12675490-12686352 GCA_037177055.1 Atherinosoma microstoma | reverse complement strand
CACACACACACACACACACACACACACACACACACACACACACACACACACACACACACACACACACACACAAGCAAACACTAAACATAAACAAACTGGCTTCTAGTTATATTGCCATTCAGGATGGGATCACCGCACGAAAGCAGCCATGATCCAAATTGAAAGGGACAACCTCAGGCCTGGAATGAGGTGAGTCATGGAGGTTTGTCCATATTGTTCCCTCCAGATATCAAGATCATACACTAGTTGTAGGAGATGTTGAGTTGACAAAAATAAAAAAAATAAAAAGGTTTTAAAAGCGACAAACCTATTGAACCACAGTACTTTTCAATTTGATTGTTTTTAATTGAATTTATATGCAGCAAAAAACATTCAGGTTTGGAAAAGCGATATTCAAATTCAATAATGGTGAACGAAAGAGAGGAAAAAAGGCTTTTATAAGCCTGGTCAAAATGCAAGATAAAATAGTTGTCATATTTGGACAACTACTTATGACTAAACATCAGTCTTGGGCTTGTAAGTACAACTGCTCCCTTTGTGATGTTATTCATAAATTCAGTAGTCTTGATTATTTTGCATTAATTAACATGCAACACAAACCCTGTACCACTGCAAATTAATCATGACCCAGAATTAAGAACAGACTGTAATTTTATTTTTGGCACCATGCAGCAAACTAGTGCATTGCATTTTTAACATGGCTTTCAACAACCAAGTGTAGGCACTCAGTAATCCTTCATTAACACGTTGGTTCTTAAAAACAGCCAATTAACAAGGGGAGACATTATTTTACAACAATTCAGCAGTTCTTTACAGGGGTCCCTGGAAGGTTCACAACCTCGCTCATACTGTCCTTCTGGCAGAGTCAGCAGGCGGATTTTCACGGGGGTGTTTGCTGTTATCACCAGAATGGAGCGATGGTACATTCTGCTCAGCTGAATTGGGTTTCTATGATGCTGAAGGAAAATGATGAACACACTATAACAGGTTCATTCAAAGATCAATTTATTCCTTTATGTTATGAAAAGAAAGAAATCCAGAATTGTTTTTGTGTACATACCGTATTTTAAAGAATATGCTTCAGTGAGAATTACCAGATTACTAGAGAGCCCACCATAACACTTTAAACAAGTTTTGTTTTTCTTCATAAATGGGCCTATGCACTGAGGCAAGATTAAAATACTGTAAATGCCAAATTATAATGAAAATGATTTTACTCCATTTTTTTCTCTGCAAGTTGTTAGACCTTGTAACAGGTACAGGTCATGTGTGAAGGCGAAAACTAGCTCAGAAAGGTGTGTGAAGTAAACGTGTCAATGAGAAACTCACAAACACACTGGTACTGGGGCTTCCAGAGTGCTCTTCCTTTTAATAATTCTCAACTTTACAAAGCCTGGATGGATGGTTGCTGTCCTGTTATACATGAACAAAACAGGAGCTACACAACCTGCACGTTACAAG
The DNA here is from genome assembly GCA_037177055.1 of Atherinosoma microstoma. Lineage (NCBI taxonomy): Eukaryota > Metazoa > Chordata > Actinopteri > Atheriniformes > Atherinidae > Atherinosoma > Atherinosoma microstoma. Next base: position 12,684,891 of record JBBBVU010000007.1, on the reverse strand, counting down.
GAAGTTGGGAAGGTATGAGCAGAGCGCTTTCATAAAATGTCCGTCCATGAGGGCTCATTTCAATCTACTGGGTACTGTCTGAAGACATCACCATTACTGGACAACCAAAGTACTGTTGTCTCAAAGGGCCATTCCACAATTACAACTGTTACAACCTACTTCATTTAACTGGCAAATAAACTTTCTTTTCTAAATCAGTTTGCCACAACTATTACATATTAAAGAATGATAATAAGGAGAAAGGAAGGGGTAGATGAGTGTTATACTGCCACTGTCAAATAAGAGAATCAAACTCCAGTCGCAGTATTGTCCAAAAATTTTTTACTTTACTACTCTTTCACAGCTGGTTAAGGTTAGGCATGGAAAAAAAACATTGTTAGTTTAAGATATTAAAAATATGGTTCCCCCTACAGTCCAAGAAATGCATGTCAGGTTAAATGGTTATTGTTAATGGATGATGCCCCTTACCTGATAGTAGTGGGGAGAGCTCCAGTCCCCCCATGATCCTTAACTGGAGAAAACAGGTATAGAAAATAAATGGATGGATAGATAGGTATGGTTGCTTCCACATAACAAAATACAATGAAAAACATTACCGTCTCACAATTTGTGGAACACTACTCCATTTTGGATGAGAAGACAAACACATTTGATCCTTTGTTTGCTTGTTGAAACTGGGAAGTCTTTTGTTACTACAGGTTACTTTTAAGTTCCAGTAACATTCCACCTGTGGGTGGCTGTGAACTTAAAGAACAAATGCCAAATGAAGGAAGAGATTTTTTAACCATACCTGTTTGGAGCAGAATAAAAAACAAAAAAACAAAACCAAACAAACACAGGAAGCTGTTGGATGCCCCTTGTGATGATTGTGTTGTTTCAATATGTTGAAAAGATTTTGACTTTTTGAGTGAAAAGGCCATTCCCTCTTGGACTTAATGTAAAAAGAAAATACAGAACAAAAACACACGTTGCTTGTCTACATGCCAGCCAATCGTTTGACCACTTTGATGTCTTGTTGAAACTCAATGGAAAAAAATTAATTTCTCACCAGATTCTTTATTTTTTTCGCTATTAGAGGAAAGTGCGGGGGGGATCACTAAAAATCACTGCTCTGTTCCTTCAGAGATGGCAATATAGACTATGATATTTGCAGTAGGAAATACACTAATAGTTCAAACAGAGTTTGGATTTTTCCAATTTAACCCGTGTGATGAAACAAGGTAGTTTTGTTAGCAAATCTGTTACAATATAAAGCACGAGGTGCAAGAAGTGATACAGATAACAAGGCATATATTATTACCCAACCCCTTATTTGAGTCCATCAGATAAGTACTCTGAAGAGAATGAGATCAATCATGTTTTGGCTGAGACTCTGGTCACCAGAGGTGTTTCATGCGTCACTGTGAATAATGTAACTGCAATAATGCACAAGCATAGTTCTGAATCCAACTCATTTGAAGATTAGATATCCCTCATTCAGGAGAAGATTAGATTTGTGATTATGCTCTCAACTTAGGTAAAAGGAGTGTAATAATGAGCTTGACCTTTACAGGCTCAAAAATCTTCAAAAGTGAATATAAATCAGTCATTGGTAGAGTCATTGGTGTACATTAAATCACATTTGTATTTTCTGTATATATTGTATATGTACTTCTTTTCCCATTTATTTCTAGTATTTCAAACCCAAAATAAAAAAAAACTAAATATATTGCAGCATAGACATCATAAAACTGTTCCTTGGAGTGCTAAGGACGCATCATTAATCAGAAAAGAATAATTATCTTACCTTCGTCAATACTTGGATTTAAGTTTATGTGAACTACAAAAACAAGAAGGCACAAAGTAGAATACTATAAGAACCAAAAATCATAATCCAGTATTGACAGGCTGTACAGTGGTAATACAATTTCTAGTGTGTTTTATATCAATTTGGTGGAATATTCAGCTGGAACTTGATGCCAGTGTGATGTCAAAGATTGTAGTTTCCTTTTATATAAATATAGCAACCTTTTAAGTGAACCTCAATTACTTTCTGTGCAAGAAATTATCATGACATGGACACACTCCAAATTTAGGGGTTGCTAATTTAGTAGTGGCAGCTGACTACCCGACCACTGCACTGAGTGGCAGGATTAACAAGGAGCAGGAAGACAGCTGACAGGGGCAGGAATGTCAGGGAGAAAGAGAAAAAGTAAAGACATTCTGTGTCTTCTCTTTCCTACTCTATCTTCTAGTACAATGTAAATTCTACACTCGCTGGCCACTTAATTACATATACTTGTTAAATCACTAGTTAACTCAAATAACTAATTAGCCAATCACATGGCAGCGCCTCAGTGCATATAGACATGGTCAAGGTAACTTGCTGAACTTCAAATCAAACATCAGAATGGGGAAGAAAAGGCACATGAAGTGACTTAACATTGCATGGTTGTTGGTACCAGACGAGCTGGTGTGCGTATTTCAGAAAGTGGGATTTTTATTCATAATCATTCAGGTTTACATAGAATGGCCAGTAAGTAGCAGTTGTTGGGACGAAAATACCTTATTGATGTCAGAGGTCTGAATTGAATGGGCAGGCTGGTTAGAGATGATAGAAAGGGAATGGAAAATTAAATAACCACTCATTCCAATCAAAGTATGCAGAATATAATCTCTGAAAGCACAACATGTTGAACCTTGAAGCAGATGCTTTACAGCAGTGACCAAGACTACACAGGGTGCCACTCTTGTCAGCTAAGAACAGGGTATAATTTGCACAGGCTCACCAAATTAGGACAATAGGAGATGGGAAAAATGTTGCCTGGTCTGATGTGTCTATTTCAGCTGTGATAGTCCTGGCCTCCAATGCGCCATGGGCAAAAACCTCCCAAACACACACCTGCCAACATACACTGTACACTCCTCCTTTCTAACACGCCACCAGACACACACACACACACACAAGAAATGTGAGGCTATGGATCTTAACAGTTCCTCATTATGGCTGGTAGAAGAAGGAGTTCCAAAATATTTCACAAGTGCAGTTTAATTTATACCAAAAAATAATTTGTAGGCTTCAGTTTCCCAGCTGAAATAAAAATGCTATTATGCACATTTTATAGAACTTTCAGAATTCACAACACAGCAGTCAACACTTAACAGTTACCAGGACAACATTCCAAATAATTCAAAAAGCTAATAGCCTATACAGACTACAAAACATGACTTCATACATGTTATTTAGCTGAGTGCAGACCCACGTATAGCATAGAAAATTCTCTTTTTGCAAGTGTGACAGTGTGGGTCCTGTCACTATGCCTCCGATTGATCATGTGCCCTGGCTACTTGGCCACAGGGATGTCCTTTTGGCTGACTGGTCAGCGTGCATGGCTGTCACCTGGGAGGTTGTGGGTTCAATTCCCACCTGGGCCCTCCTTCGTCCTGCCTCACAAGTACTGGAGGTAAAAACGATCCAAATACTTGGAATAACATGAGGTGAACTCCTTGTGCCAGAAAACACAAACTGGCAGGGTGAAATTAATTAATGACATAGTGTCTCAGATTACAATAGTTTTAGTTAAGGAAGACTAAAAACTGAATACAACTGTCCCATAAATAAGTCAATTTGTGCTTATTTGCCATGCACCATGTTGACTTGAAAATCAACACACCAAGACAATGTTACCTAAATTAATTCACCTAGATGGACAGGTCCTTGTTAAATTCTTTTTAAATTGTTTTTTATCATTTTAAATGATCTACAAATAATAACAGTGTGTGTAAAATGATATATGACACTAATGGTATATAACCAAAACTTTGAGTCAAATACAGTTTATTTGGAAGTAAGAGACTATTCCAAGGACTTATAAAAGTGATTTTTGCATATGTCCCGTTTAAATGTTACTTGCAGCAGTGATGCAGCGAATGACTTCTGCAGAGTAGTTTGGTCTTTTGGGAGTTTTTTTTAGCCTGTGGAACTAGTTTTTCCTTACGATGCCGTTGCAAACGTTACATCATGCTAGCCGTGCTTGACATTGTGAACATAGCTTACAGATAGTTTTTGTTCAATCCACAATCTTCTTACTGTATTGTATCTTGGCTGGGAAGCCAAAATGAGTCTACACCACCGACTTGTATAATGCAGGAGTGTCCACTATCTCTGCGTCTCCCGTTTTCACATTAAGTGACAGTGCTACTATAGTAGAGTGAAATAGTCAAACTTCTCAGTCTCACAGCACGACGCTCCTTTGCATTTTTGAAACTTTTTTTTTATTTTGACTTTTATTTCATGCGTCTTTGAATTTTACTTGGTAATTTTTTTATTCCATTACATCCCTAGTCAGTAAAGATCAAAATCTCCAAGGAATGTTTCAAACACCTTGTTGAATCTAGGCTATAAAGAACTAAGATTATTTCGAAGGCAACAGGGGCTACCTACCTCATACTAAAAACTTGGTCAGTCATTGCAATGCTTGTTGTTTCTTTGAATTAATGTTCTTATTTACATTATCAAAATGAGCACAATCAAGTATTCAAAGTTATGACAGAAAGATGAAACTTTATGTTAGAATAAAGAAAGCATTCTTAGAGGTTGTCAGGCATAGCTTAAGAGTAAAGTGTCTTGGGCTGCCTTTTTTCTGGAAGTCCTGTTGGCAGGGGTCAATGCCCTCCCATGGATCATCATGCCTGATGCCTGCATGACTGATTCCTACTCACAGATCTGCACAGAAAGCTGTGTGGGTAACTCTCAGCACTCCCTCCCTCACTGCCATCAAAGATGACAGGCCATTTTTCTTCATCTCACTGTGACTCCGCTCAAGACATCTCTTACCAAAATGTAGAAGGATGGTTTCCTAGCTTTCTTCCAACCAGCTTGAAACACATGGCTCTCAGATGACAGTTAATCCAGTATTTGTTCTGTATTTGTATATAACAGGTTTTTCCGAACCTAATGTTTAAAACCATATTATTACTTGTTTTTGTGTCTCTCTGTCCCATATTGTCTAGAAATTAAAACAACTAAATACATAGTCAAATGACATACACAGCAGAATTGGCTATGAGGAATATGTATGTTTTTAAACATTATCACTGTGCACCACAAACACAAAATGCAAAATATGGCATCTTCCTCTCTTCCCAAAACTACAATTTATCATCTTCAGCATGAAGTCTCCTCAGCTTTTCTCCCTTTGGGTGAGGGATTGATGGCGACCTTATCACAGTTTATCGAGCGTCCACCTACTCCTCTTGCCTACCAAGCACTCACTGCACAATCTTACTCTCTTCCAGTTCACCTCCTTCCTTCAGCAGCTGTGAGGTGGACAGATTTCTGCTTTGACAAGCAGCCCAGCCCAAAATGAAATAAAGAGATGTCCGATCTTTATAATTCCCCAGATGCACCATGTGGCTGTTAGCCCTTGACAGTAGCGTGGCAGGATACTTCCTGTCACCACAGTCTAGTGAGGTCTTAGTCTTAGAAACCATCACTTCAAATGAAGAGAACTAAGGCCAAGAGATTTATAAGGAGGATTTTATTTTCCTGTTGTGTTTATAATTAATTCATGCTTATGTGACTTCTTCTGTTCGTCCATCTGGCTCCATGTACCCCATATATTTTGTATAATTTCTCAAACACATTATGTAATTTTAAAATGTCATGAGAAAATCTTTTTGTTTTCCTTTATTAGTATCTCATGTTTGCTGTAAAAACTCAACATCAACTGCACTTATACACTTGCACGAACCAGCTGGGCTGACAAGGAATGATTGATTTTTAAATAGAGATGTTATTGATCCTTATCTAGGATGTAAATGAAAGCCTCCTCTACATTGCTTCTGACAGCCTGCGCTAGTTCTATTAGGGAGATGAGAGGGAACGTGTGGAAAAATGAAGGCCATCTGTCTTGATGGTGCCATGTCCTCTGTATCCTGTGCCTGATGTAAACAACTCTATTTGTCAAGATATGACGAACCTTGAACTGTCATAACATTCGCCACATCCACTGATATTCTCGGCCTACATAAAGCAAAGCTCAGCAACCTAGTTGTGTTCAGCCAAATTATTTTTCTCTTTTTTATGACAACTCCTTGAATGTTTTGTGCACTGATCATACACTGAGGGGAAAAAAGAGAAAGAAAAGTATTTCAAAGGTTAGCGTTTCAAAGGTCAGCTGACACTAGCTCCACAAATAAGCTGCACAGTAGTGCAATAGCATGCTTGATTGTAAGTGCAAGCTCTGTTAATAGTATCATTCATTACCATGTGGAGAGACTGAGCACACACTCTTATTATTCGGCTTGGGTGACAGCAAAATATTTATTTAACCCCCATTACATGGCCAAATTTGCTGGTTGCTGTATTGTTAGCATGAGACTTCTTCCAAGTAGCCTACCCACCCACTCAATCAGGCACCCACAAAATCAGATGGACAGTGACCATTGGATGTCTTTATCCAAGATATTAGTTTTATTCACCTGTAAAGATGACAGAACTTGTTCAGTCAGGTTTAAATTTGTAAACAAAAAATCTTTCAGGCTTGAGAAATTACAATTAAAACTGTATAATCACAACATTCCCAAATGAACACATTTAATGCAGTGCTTAATACAGTGACTGACCTTGGGTAATGCCACTAGGATTGTAAAAAAACAAAAAGAACCCCAAAGCAATACTCAGATACTAATCAATACAAAAAAAGTTTGCCATTTGCAATAGCATCAACACAATCTGTCATCTTCGACTTCTATTGTTGACAGACAACTTCACTCAGACGTCATTAATACTGAATTTATTGTTAACATTGATTATGATTTTTGATTAATTGTGTTTCTAATTTGTTTTTATGATGAAATGTATTTTCAAACGTTATTTTTTCATAATAGCAAATTTTAGAATGACTTCTCAAATAAGTGTTGTATGACATCCTTTCACTTTACCATGTTTGTCTATCGTTCATCAACTAGTTTACCTAATCAATCACTACAACATATTGTATATAATATAGCCGACCAGCTCCTTTTGGTGGTCCCTAAAGCCAGGCAGCACCCAGACTGTAGAACAATCGTCCTCTGTCTATTAGCTTCTCTCAGTCCATAGGTCAATTTAAGTATATACTTAAAACACATCTTTACTCCTTGGACGTTAAATTATGGAGTATTCCTTGGCTTGATACTTTCATTGTTATTTTATCCATACTATTAGTGTTATTTTATTGTTATTTTATCCAAACTTTTTTTTTCTTATCATAATTCTATCTGTACATTTTGTTTTTCAAAATGTTTTTTATTGCAATTTTATTCTTAATTTTATATCTGCGATGCAATTGTTTCTGTAAAGCACTTTGGTCAGCTGGCACTGTTTTAAAATGGGCTATATAAATAAATTTTGAATTTGAATAGAATTAACTTTAGAAATGATCATTTCCAGTTATCTTGAATGAACTAACTACATGTAGGCACAGACACAATAACCAGACACGGGATTTCAAGCCCTTGCTTAAAAATATTACACATGCAACTTGACTAACTAGCTGGGCCTAGTTGTGCATTTAGATTTTTATTTCAAGTTTCGAATCAAAGAGAAAAAACTTTGCCTTCGTACTACTAACTAGCTCATTTTTGCTTAAAAAACCACTGCCTTTTTGATCTGATGATCACAGAGTTTCTGTGAGGAACATCTTTACATTCAAAACTGTGATGGGGTTTTTAAGCCAGTTAATCATACTGAATTAACTACCTGGCTGCTGCCTTTTACTCGTCTTCTTCTTTTGAAACTATTTTCACAGCAGATATTTTGACTCATCGTAGCAGCAAAAGCAGGAGGAACATGTATGACTCTGTTAATCTAAAAAAATGATGTTACAACACAGTTCATAAAGTCATTGCTAGATTGTATCAACAACAGACCAAACAAATGCCACCATAAGTTAAAACCATGTGGCTGTGGAGTCATTGTGGTTGTTTTTGGACATAAAATGATCCCTGAGAAAAAACCTTTTGGTCAGAATATCTCTTTCTCTCACACTGTTCAGCCTCTGGGTGAGAGTGAATTCCTTAGTCATGGTTCTTGATCCTGCCACATGATAAGTAGAGGAGGGGTTTGGAAATGCGGACATGTGGTCAAAGAGCAAGACCATTCAAACTCTTGTTAAAACAGCCAGAAAAGTTCAACTGAGTGTTAAGTTAAACATGAAATTTGGCAAAATTGAGAAAATCTCTCAACTATTGAACAATTTCTCAGCTGAATAGTTCAATTACTTCTAAAATTTAACTTACAAAAATTGATATGAAAGACTTTTGAAATAAACATCACAAAGCACAAATGGCAACAAAAACTGGCTAGCGGATGTTATGACTATAGTGACAGTTTTAAGGAGAAACCAGAGCTTGGAGATTCTCTTCCAGGGTTAAAATCTCATGTTTGGGAGCACTTTGGCTTTCTAGTGAAGTATGCAAATGACCATAGACAGGTAGATAAGAAATAATGCGGCCTGTCAGACTTTTCTTTTGGCCTGTTGGACTTCTGTCTAGCTGTGATTGAGATCCTTTTTCCCTGTAGTCCCGCCCCCTCCACATGTGGATGGAAGCACATTGGCTGAAAACTGCTCATTCAAACAATAGTTTTATTAACCAAACATGTCATAGCCTTTCATCTAATTATATGTTACTTTATCTTCTACAGAATACATACAATAAAAAGTTTTACTTCTGAAAGAAAATATTGAACTGTGGATTAAATCAATAATTGTACAAGTTTGAGTGAATTATCTTTATTTTTTCTCTTGAAACACCCCTCCCTTCCTCATATGTATGTGCAGAGATTCTGATAATATTTTTACTTTTAAAAAGAGGAGATTTATCTCTATTTATGCCATATATTTGTTTAAGAATCATTTATTGGCAAATTTACTGCAAGCAGTTTTCTTTTGTTTAATTTTAAATGTCATTAAACATGTTGCAAGAAAGATAAGTAGTTCTTGCATTTTGTTCCCTTACTGTACTTTAAAAGGAACCGAACTGTGACCTTAAAACCAAGGTATGTATCAAACTGTTACACCTCGAAAATACATATACACACATACACAGTTTTATATTGTTTTTACGAAATTGCCCCATCCTAATATTTGCCATCTCATATCTGCTTCTCTATTGAAAGAAAATCAGTCAATAAGAATAGATCGCATCAATATGCCTCATGGAAAACGGTACCTAAAAAATCAATACAGATGCTCCTGTATAACAATATCTGTGCATTGTACTGTAAAAAGAATAATAAATATGACTACTTCATATGTATATACAGTCGTAAACAAAATTATTCATACCCTTCCATTAAAAAAGGAAAAAAATCATCTGTCACTGAAATAAGTTGAAACTGACAAAAGTAATAATATATAAAAATTTGATGAAAATCA
>JBBBVU010000007.1:12603089-12617971 GCA_037177055.1 Atherinosoma microstoma | reverse complement strand
CTTATTTGCCAGTGATCTTACATTCCCCATTATGATAACTGGAACTGGAGGCTTGTGTTTTCTTTGCATCATTCTTCATTTTTTTCCTGAACGGCATCCAGGACATCGTATTTGTAACTGTGGGGATTTTAGGCCTGGATCCAGCAACCATCCCAGAGCTACAAAGCGCTAACAGCTGGTCGTGCGTGTAAACTGCAACGGTCCCCAGAGACAAAATCCATTGCTAAGGAGATGGAGCGAAAGTTAAAGTTTCTTGAGAACTTAAAAAGAAAAAAATCAGCTATCCAGCCTTAGGAGTGTTGTATATAACTTATGACAGACACACAAAACGTAAAAAATAAAAACTAGGAGGACAAAAAAGTAGCTAAAAGTCAAACGCAAAGAGATGCTGTAACAGGCTGCCGTCTACCACAGCGCCATGGCAACGACGAAGATGCAAAGAAGTGAGCATCTTCTTTGACCCATAGTCAAACCTCCTGGTTGTAGGTCTTGCAATTATGTCACAAATACCAATTGACTTTCTGTCAGCACTGCTTCCGTAATGCCAACACATAATTTCAAACCATTATGTGATCAAATCTGCAGCTTTATGATTACTGTAATTTTCTTTTGGCAGGCGTTGGTGTAGTACAATGAGAAGTTTAGATTTTCTGTAGAAACGCAGTTTTATTTGGTGTGTTTGGAATTTTCTTCCTTTGTAATGAAAAGTTCCATAAATTAAATCTTCAAACTGTTCCACTAAATGATTCGATGCCTTTAAAGTTTCAAAAAGGACACTGAAGCAACATCACTTTCTAAGTCCCAACTTGTCACATTTCACTATCCTTGTTCAAGAGCCTTGTGCAGCAGATGTTAACACTTGGGATACCCCTTTCACTATTGACACAGCTAATACCAGTACACAGGTATTGGCTGTGTCAAGAGTGAAAGGCAACAAAAAGATAACCTTATATGCTGTTTGCTTTTTTATTTTATTCTAAAAAAGATTAAAGAATAAGGACCTTTTATGGAGGTTTGATTGAAGGAGGGGGGTAGGCATCCAGTCCTTTAGGATGAGAGTCCTACCTTGAGGCTTTGACTTCCAATGTTTAGATTTCCTTTCTATTAATGAAGTACATCTTTAAAGATTAAAGTATTGTGGTTAAGGATGAGATTACTCAGTTAAAGTTGGGGATATACATTATTTTTACATGATACCAGAAAAAAATAATTATTGGGTTAGTCTAACAAAAACTGAAAAAATCTATGTATATATACTGTTAAAAGTATTAGTCTCACAGAAGTTGTAAAACATATAAGGTCTCAAAACAGAACTAACAGACCATGATTTTGTTGGTTGAATATCTGATGTATATGCATAGTTAGACTCAAATAAGCCTGACTCTATCAGATATGTTCACAAGTTCTTTTTTGCGAGTCCAGGTCAAGTCTCAAGTAAAGTCTCAAGTCTTTGACCTCAAGTCCATACCCACCCTTTATACCAGCATTTCGATCCCTGAGCTAGTACATCAGAAAAAACTTAAAAATTTGAAAAAAACAAAACATAAAAACAAGCAACCAAAAACAAACTTGAAATGACTTTCTGTGAGATTAATATAGAAAATATTTATCTTAAACTTTAAAAAAATTAATTAAAGAGAAAAAACTCAATATTTTGTTATTTAAACAGATCCAAGACTTACAGATCAAATGAATATAGCTAACAAAAAAACGTTCAAAATAAAATAGAAATTAAAAAATTAAAAAAAGGGCTGCCTCTAGCACTTCACAGCAGGACCTGAGACCAACTGGACTCAGCAGTTTGACTAGCACCATGATGTCCCCTCTTGTTTGAATTTCTTGCTTGTGTTGTTCTCACTTTCAGTTGTAAGTCGCTTTGGACAAAATCGTCTGCTAAATGACTGTAGAATAAAACAGAATAGAATAGAACATTACTAAAGCAGCAATAGCTTAACTTATTTTTCTAATATACAGGCCCAATAAAACTGTGTTGTTTACAATGAGTCTGATGGTTTATTGGTCTCAATTTAACTCTCTGTGTTCAGTAAATGTCATGCCTGCTGGGGAGGCATGACCACTGGCACACCTGAGCCTCATCATCTGAATCCCAACAGAGGTGATATAAGGACAGGCCTTCCTCTTACACAGCGCAAGATTATTGTGTAGCCAACCACGGTAACGCACTCAGGCCAAGTTTTCGCCTTCCTGAATCTGTTCAACAGTCTTGTAACAATTCTCTTCTTTTTTCATACAGTCTCCAATCTCACTGCCTGACCTGGATTGACCTGGACCTGGAAAACCTAAATAATAAATCATTCTGTTACTTCAGCTGCTCAGTCTCAGAGTCCTTCCTGCCTGGTGCGTGACAGTAAATGTCTCATTTTTCTTCTGAACACATGCATTGATTACCAATCAGATGGAGTTAACGTTATTTCAGTACAAAGATAGTGGCACAAAGCTCATTGCTAACATACATGGCAACATTTAGCTTTCATATGTGACTAAAGTCTCCAGGTGTGTTTTAAGTTGGATGAAGGTGGATGTGGTGGATGAAGAATCCTAGATTTTTATACCACAAACTTTGCAGTTTGTTGCTTTTTTATTTGTCCCTTTATGAAGTTTTTTATACCCAAAAGATACAACGGTGCAGCAGCAACAAGCCATTGTTTTTATTTATTGTGCATGCAGATGCATCTGTGTTTGAGTGATGTTACATCATTGTTTGGTTTGGGCAAATGACAGCAGATAGGCGATCAGAGAAGATCATGAAAAAAATATTCAAAATAAAAGATAGTTCACGAGTCTAAAATCGCAAGTCCGAGCAAAGTCTCAAGTCTTTTGAGCGTGAGTCCAAGTTGAGTCCCAAGTCACTGGAAATGCAACTTAAGTGCAGACAAGTTGGAGTCCCAGACTCAAGTCCCCATTTCTTGCCTCTAATACTAAATGTATCATTGTGATACATGTGTTTCTGAGACATCTACACCATTCACCTAACTTAGATATTTTTGGAAATCATTTTGTGTATAATTTGACACAAAGTCTTTCAGGATTCATTTTCAAAATGCTTGCCTCCAGCAGTTATGTAAATGGTTGTTAGCATTACTTCTGATTATTCTCATGGACTATTGGGACTGGGACAGTGGTCTAAATTAATGGCTAGGTCAAAATCTGAGGTTACAAGCATTACATCAAGCTATGATAAATCATTATATGATGAGTTGAGAATGACAGGCTTCAAATAATTAGTTTAGCCTTAAAGCTTCACCAGGACACTCCCTCCAAAAGAAAGATGTCATGCAGACAAAACAGGATAAAATGTTTCCATTCTCAGCTGATCCAAAACCTGGTACTCTCTTAGGTTGAAACAGAACCCTATACTGCTGATTACAACTGCTTCAATTGGATTTTGAGTAAAACATTAATCTGGTTTAGCTTCACATGAGCCCACCAGGGTTTAAACTTAATTCTGGAGGTTACCTACAGTTTCCAGATTTTTCTAAATGGGAGGATTTTGCAAATTAAAACACATGAAAAAAATATTTTTCACAATTACCTTCAGATCTTCCTGTATATACTAACACCCACAATGGCATTTCAGATGCCTTCTGGGTACTAAATGGGTCAAGAGTTAGGAAAGTAAGGCTAAAAAGGAATAAAGGCATCTCTAAATGTTGCCTGTCCTTAATGCTAATTTGGTCTTTGTGGCAGAAGAAAACAGTGGGGTGAAAATAATTTAACTGCCTGTCTTCAGCCAGAGGAGATGAGAAATAATGAGGAAATGGCAACAATAAAAGTGGAATAATACCGGGATTAGTAGTGGCCTCACAGGCTTCTGTCCAGCATGGTTTATTATTTACAAGTTGTGTGCTCTGAGGCCTGCAGCTGAAGATAATAATATTGTCTTCAGTAGCAAAAGCAATAAGGGTAAGCAGAAAACTCCAGGCACACCCCACATCACTATCCCTCTCCCTTGTGGAATATGTGGAGGAAGGAGTGGAGGATCATGGGTAGTCATTAGTGGTGCTGGAGGTGATGCTTTTTATTGTTTATTGCTAATTCATCCCCTTTTCTGTGGAAGATGTATCCTGATATGAGCATAACATGAACCTAACAATTCCCTGAATAATCTGAAAGCGGCTCAGCCTTGTCTTTGCATCACAGACAGAATTACTTCATGGCCTGCATTCATGCCCTCTTAAAAATATTGAGGGTTTAGATGGGTGGAGCAATATGTGTAAGACACTTACACATATCCCCAAGTAAGTGATGTGTGAGTTAAAAAGTCTTTCAATGTTTTAGAACACAACAAGGCTCCAAAAGCAGGTCATGTTCAAACATATACAGTAGGCTGGGTGTGTTGCATTGATTTCTGCTCCCTTAAGATGGCTTTCAGCACCATTGTGGAGTCTGGCACTGTCAGTCTCCAGAAGCTCACAAGTGTGATGATGAGTCTTTCGAAGCTCACAAAGCTGCACCTCTTCTTTGACTGAACCTTCTTTTAAACCCCTTTGAGGGAGTTTTTCCCTTCGTGAGGAGTTCATTGACTGGCCAGTCCACAGGGTCAGACCTTGCTCGCTGCTGAGGGGATTGCTTTAGGGCAGTGGGATTGGGGAGAGATCACCGAGAAAGTGGGGGTTGCTGGTGGGCTATCACAGCTCAGCAGCAAGTAAAATTGGATACAAGATGACCCCTCTCTTTCTGGTTCTGTTGACAGAGAGGGGGTCCATGAAGGCTTGTTTCAAACAGTGAGAAGTCACATAGTGCCTTGCAGTGCTTTCACCTTGTTTTAACAGGCATCATTATAGTGTTAAGCCTGAGCTACTTAACCATTGCCATATTGCTATTTTTAAATATTGTATAGTAGTGTGTAGCGTCATCACAGATTAATATTAATATTACTATTAGTATTAATATTAAGAAGGCCTCAGAGCACCATCCTGCTCTTTGATATGGAAGCAAGGAAAACCATTGAAATGTTGTCAGTTGAATAGATCAATCAAACATTTTAATCAGTCTCAGGACGCTTATAATGAGTTCTTGCTTGAATGGACTTTTCATGATACAAGAGAAAAAAAACACAAACAATGACTAGTTGAATGAATATGAATATTTATTAACTAGACTACAAATTAGGCTACATAAGGTAAAGTATGTATATGCTGTAAAAAGACAAGACAAAACTAACATGAAAACAAACACATGCACGTATGATGATCAACCAAAATTCTTATGGCAAAATGTGGTTAATGGTAAGAAAAATGAAACAAGTTAATTAAACTTTGGTGTTACATAATTAATGTTAAAGGGGCCCTTTTATGCTATTTCAAGCTTTCTCTAGTGTTATAGTGTTGAATCCTCATCAGACAAGTGAGTGGCATCGTCTTTTATCACATAAACACATGTTTAAGTGTCCCAGTGTGTCTCTACATTCAGTTTTCATGGCACTGAAAACAAACGGTTTTAGAGAGTTTTTTTCTACTTTGATAATCTTGTGACGTCCCGGGGGGGACTCAGTTACTGGACATATTCTCAGCGTTGTGCACATTCAAGAGAAGAAAGCAACACCCACCTTCGCTGCGCAGTGTAAGGCGGAAGACCACTGTGGACACAACGCTTTCAGTTTCAAAATAAATGCTTCTCCGGATGTGAGGGAAAGCTACGCTTGTTCATATTCCCAAAGGAAACAATGGCTAGACAGCAATGGATGGAGTTTGATTTTTGGGAGCCAGCCACAGAGTTGCGCCAACATTTGTAATGGAAGCCGGCATTTCACTAAAGACTGCTGGATGAATAAGGGCCAGTACAACGGGGGATTTGCCACCAGGCTTAGGAGGGTCTGTTCCTACAATCAAAGACCGCGTTTGCGATCCTGAGCCACAAGCTGTGAGTAAAATCGTTGTTGGGCTGTTGTCTGTTCTGTTTCAATATGTTAGTGTGTGAGATAACTAGCAAAAAGTGTTAGCAAATAGCATCATTAGCTTATGTATTTCTTGGCAGCAGACGTTTTCCACCTGTGTTTGCATCATGCTACATTTACCACATGTACACCTATTAACAGGGGCATGTACATATATACAAGGTGAATGAAAGACTGTTAATAACGTTATATTGGACTATGGCTGGTAAGCAGAGTGTTTACCAAACAGATACATTGTGCTGCATTTGTTGCTGCAGGTTGCTGAGTTCATTGTCATTTTTGGGTCTGATTGGGGCTTGAACATGTACGGCTGGATGATTTGTGTTGACATTTTTTACTGAGTATTTATTTCACTTCATTTTTGTTTAGAGTGTTGCTGTGTGACAGCAAAAACAGCAACTGTGCGCGCTCCTGACAACTACTCCCGGCAGCTGACCAATCAGAGGCAGCCTGCATCAGGGGGGAGGCGGGGCTTAATGCGGAAGAGTCTCATTCTACTTGTTTTTGGTCGAGGCTGAGCCGAGGGCCTACGGAGAAAAGCGATCTAAAATAAATAAATGGGTTTGTAAAAAATGCTGAATCATTTCCTGCCCTTGTGGGCTCATATAAGATTAATTAGCCTGAAATGATTCAGCATTTAGGCCCCCTTTAAAGAGATTGAAGAAAGGACTTCTGAAACCTACAGGACACAGTTTGAGGGTCTGTGTAAGACGTAGGCCTAGACTAATTCCTGAGAAGGTAATTAATTCACTATCAACACTCTTTTATGTCACCAATCATATTTCGTAGCACCTGATGAGAGGAGATTGATCCTGTCAGCGGATCTGATGTTTCACTGAGGTGACTAGTGGCCAGTTCAGCTGGACTGCTCCGGAAACCAAAGGAAGCAAAGTCAAGTGAATGCCTCTTTTCGACCCTCCCAGATCCTGAAAGTGTGTCTGTGACACTTGCGGCTTTGTCCAACCTCAGGATGGGACCTGCAGGCCCCGTTATTCCTGTCACCAGAGGCTGGCTCGTAGTGACAACTGGACTGCTCTCTGAGCATAAGGAGACTCTGTGTTTTGGAAGTCGTGGGCCGAGCCCACAAGGCGGCATGGTTTACTCTCTTCAGCCAACTGAGAACAGGTGCTTCTCGGAGTTTGGTAAAGCTCAGATTCCTAATTTGCTTATCAGGGGTCTGGTTTAATATTACAAATGTTTCTCCAGTCTCTATCAGATTTAAACATTTGTGAACATCTGTATGTGGTTCAACACATTAGGAATGATGCACGTGTAAAGCACAACAAATAACAAATAAGCAATAGTAAAGCATCACTTGTAAATAAAAGTCAGGACACGTGCAGTGAACCAAACTCTTTCCAAAGTTTAAAACACAGAAATGTTGGTTGTAAGTCTTTCTTCGAAACTCAGGAAGGTTCTGGTATATGTCACTGTCATTTCCTGTGGGGGAAGAAAGGGACTGAAATTACTGAAAAAAGATCAGTTGGTTTAGTTCAGAGTTGGGTAAAGTTCTACTTGAGTCTCCTTAATAGCCCCACCATAAATTCCAAGGGAAGGTTGATTTGGTGATTTGGAGTAAAGGTTAGCTTGAGTTTACCAAACCATTAATAATTCTAATGAAAGATTTTTGTTTTCAGTCACTCCTAAATTGATTGTGACACTCCAGGTTTGAGACCCTATCGCAGATCAACAAAGAATTCTCTTTGAGGAAGAGCTAATCTGTTCTATGTCCATGGTGACATGAAAGTCAATAAAACGCAGCAGTTTTTTTCTGGTGTGTGGCTCTTATCTGGAACCTGCTAGGGAATACGCTTCAAGTGTAAAAGAAGCACTGATTCCTTAAAAAAAAAAAAAAAAAAAGGAACCAGAGAGTCCAGCATGTTTTTAAAATGATTCATTTTATCTTCAGCTTCATAACTACCCTAAAGCTTGGTTTTAGTTTCTTAGTTAAATACAGTAGATGTTAAAAACCAAATTTGCAGTAGAACAATTGTTATCAACTTAAAGTGTTAATGCTAGGGTTTCACTTCATAAAGGTTGCAAAAACTGAGAGGGTGAATCTATAATTCCATAAAAACATAAGATAATAGGCCTCATTCACCAATATCTCCTCACAAATTTTCTTAAATTTGTTGTTAAGGTGTACTTGAAGTTTTTTACGAAATCCGTATCAACTGCGACTTGTTCTTGAATGAAAGACATGGATGAAAAATAGATACATTTTCTCTTGAGGGAAATTATAACATTGGGACACGATCTGGAATTTTATCTGAAAACAAAATGCTTTGGACTTTACGAAAAGTTATTAAAAAAAATGACAAAGGCAAGGCAAGTTTATTTATATAGCACATTTCATGTACAGGACAATTCAAGGTGCAAAATAAACAACAAAAATGAATAAAAAAAAGAAAGAAAGAAACCCTCAGAGAAAATATTACTTGTTATAATTAAAGGCTGAAAATAGGAAAGTTTTTAGCCCTGATTTAAAACTGCTGAGAGTTTCAGCAGACCTGCAGGTTTCTTGGAGTTTGTTCCACATGTGAGGAAGATAAAAACTGAACGCTGCCTCTCTGTGTTTACTTCTGACTCTGGGAACTGAAAGTAGACTTGACCCTGATGACCTGAGGGATGTGGTCGGTTCATAAAACATTAATGTAGTTTTATTATTGTATTTTAATGAACAGAACAGCAGAAAATAACACATATGCTGATTTTGTTCAAACGTGTCAGCACTCAGGTGTTTTTAAAAGTACTCCTTAGTGTTTGTAGGATTTGTTCTCAGCTAAGAACACATCCAAGATACAAAGATTTTGGTGAATGCCACAATTCTTGAAAAAAAGTTCAAAAGTAAGATTTAAGAACATATTTGTTCGTAAGAACACTTGGTGAATGAGCACCATTGTACTTTCAAACAGCATACCTCAGACAAGGAGATTCAGGGTTCCAAATCAAACATCATGCAGTGCAAGGATGATCTTCAGGTACAAACTGGATTATAAAATTGGAAAGCAGGGAAAAAGTGAGCCACAGCAATTTGATAAAGACTGTCACAAAAATCTGACCTCACATCTCATCCTTGGCAAGAGGTTTCTATTTCTATCAAAGAAAAACTCTAATTGTTATAGAAAGGGAAGCCAATTAAATTTTAGAGATTATCATTTCTGTGTTTGCTGGTGCATGCAAGTAAAGGTCTGCATAGGAATTTGGATCCAGAGGGACCCCCAACACTGTTTTCTCCATTCTTGCCTGAGCCAGTGTACAAAGAAAGCGTGCAGATGCCAGTGTATTATTGGGTCTGTGGAGGAAAAGATAAGAACAGGGCTTGATGATGTAAAAGAGAGCTTGGTGAGCTTCCCTATGCAACATTTTCTCTGTTGCAACATGCTTGACATCAAATGGAAGGAGGTTAATGAGGTTACAAGGGTGTGCTACATTATACAAGCATAAATTATCTTTAATGATAGTTAAGGATGTAAAGAAGTTTGTTAGTTTTCTATTGCCATGCAGACTGATGTCTCCCAGGTCCTAGCCCCTATGACTTTCATTCAGCATTTAGAAACATCCCTAAGAATACTGGACTTGGACCTAATTCTTCCACTGACAGTTTATCAATTCCTGTAATCATAACCAACAGAAAACAATATAGATCAGATCCTTGGAATACTGTAAACATGAATAATCTTAAACCACTGCCAAAATATCACATACCATCAGTTACAGTCACAAATTCACCAATCACCATCAACATTGCACTTTAAAGCATATGCAAAGCATATGTTCTCAATTTTGTGTCACAGTTTATAGACCACCAAAGAAATGTGCTGACTGTATCAAAGAATTTGTAGCTTTTATCAATCATCCACTCCACCTATAACATGATTATTTCAACCAGTGATTTTAACCTTAACCTAGATAACACTTTAGACCAGGGGTGTAAAACTCTAGTCCTCGAGGGCCAGAATCGTGCAGGTTTTCAATGTATCTCTGCTCCAACACACCTGACTCAAATTAATGAGTAATTGTGCAGAGCTTCATAGGCTGTTGAATCCTTTTAATTGAGTCAGGTGTGTTGAAGAAGGAAACATTGAAGGACCGGACTTTGACACCTGTGCTTTAGACCCTCCTTCAAGGGAATTTTTAAATACGCTTAATATGATCACTCTGTCACTTTAAGATCTTGTTTTTTTTAGATCTTTTACTGTTATGTGCCTTATTGTTATTGAAGGATCAGACATCATCAGGATCATCCCACACTGAGGTCAGTTTGGGTAATTAGCTTTATGGCCAAGATGAGATTCACAACCTAACAGAACTTTTGGGTGTAGCTTTGTGGCCAGGAGGAATGGGAGCTGTAAACGGACAGAACTTTTGGTTGTCTGTGTGTATAAAGAAACTGGTTAAACTCTGCCCGGTGTTCATTTGAGCTGATGTGGTCAACACAGAGGCACATTTGAACTCGTACCAAATGAATATTCTGCATGATACAAATATATTGTTAACTTGAGGAATAATATTTTGTCTTGACTCCTCTCTCTAGCAGCCAACTGGAAGACGCAGTTTCTTTCAGTGGTGATCCCGGACATGGTTGACTGACTCTAGAGCAAAAGTCTCATCGCAGACTCTCAGAGGAGAACGATGGTGAATTTTTCAGACAATTATTTGAGCTCATTAGAAAAAAGGTGAGCAGAAAACCTCTTTGTAAAAAAGCTGAAATCTCTGCACATAGGATTATTTCCAAAATTCTTAGAATTGTCTAATTTAATTCTTCCTCCTGTTCTGTTACAAAATTTGTCATTATGAAATAAGTGAATAGATTATAAATTACTTTTATTGCTTTTAAATATCATGCAGAATATTCTATATTGACAAAGTTAATGTGGACACGACTTTAAGTCATTTAAATTTAGGAAATTCACATTAGGCGAAAGGTTCCAGTAGTACGATGGCCGTCTACTGATGCTGGGATGATTTTGGCCCCGAAGACATTTGTATAATTGGTAGAATAGGGATTTTTGTATATCCAGTAGTACACCAAGCGTCTACTGATGCTGGGATGAAGTTGGCCCCAATGCCGGAATAGGTCCGATGCTGGGATGATTTTGGCCCCGAAGACATTTTAATTGTGTATTGTGGGTGGCTTTGTTGCCTGATTGATATTTGATTTGTGTCTGGTGTAGTGGATTGAATCACAATAGGTGAGGAGGAAATTCCTACACAAGACAATAGATTTCAGACAATTTCTGTGGGGAATTGTGGGTTGGAATAGGACTTAGCTGGGGGTGTTGTAAGGTTAGGGTGGTTTCTTGAAACAGTGGATTAAAACGGGTTAAAGGGTTGGGTTACCCTCACAAATAAGCCCAAAGGATATTTAGGTCCTTTGTAGAAGGTTCTTATTTGGATCATTTAACCAGGAAATCTTCTTTTCATTCACTGAGACAGAAATAATATAGCTGTAAAACAGCCAATATGTGCTCTGGATGTAAACCCGGTTCTTTGGGATTGGTACTCAATTTTAATTTTAAAAAGATGGTTAAAGAAAGTTTCTAAATCATATCAGGAGAAAGTGAAGGAGAAATTTGTAGAATGGGTTAAAGAATTAGCCTACAGCATTGGGGCTTTGTTCTGTCACATACAGACATGAGGAGAAGGAGGGGCATTTCCACAAGTGGTACTGTTGCCCTCCATAATACAACAGGCATCAGAAAATACAAACACAGCTACAAAAAAAAAAAAAAAAAAAACTGGTGAGGGAGTTGTAAAAAAATTAAAAAGTTTTATTCAGACTGTCAGTGCTTCCTGGGATTTGTAAAATTGACAGTTATGCAGCAGATAGGAGTCCCTGCACACTAAAATGCCAGTACAAGCCCTTTTCATCCTCCATGACTCCATTAATGTACAGCTATCTCTACAAAAAGGTTTGCATCACAGGAAATTACTGCATTCCCCCATCTCACCCCAGAGCCACCTTCTCCCTACTCTGAAGCCAACTCAGTTTCAACCTACCCTACAATTATAACTATAGCTACAGCTATATAATTAGTTTTACTTAAAATATATACAAAATAATTGCCTCAAACAAACAAGTAAAATAATTCAAAAAAACGTTATTGTTCATTTGAGTACAACTACCTAGAGTTGTTTTACTTTATTCAACTTTTACAAACTTGATTAATTTGATTTGATTTGACTTCACATAAAATAGAAGAGATGCTTTACAAAATATTGGTTTCATTTTCAACACGATCATTTTAAGTCTACCTGACATGAAGTATTTTTGACTCAAAATAATTTTTCCTTCACAGAAGGAACTTTGTGTGGCCAAGGTTTCTGCTAAAACCAATGTCAGACCACAGACCTATGTCACAATGCAGCAGCTGTTTGGATAACTGGTTGTAAACACAGGGATGAGCAGAAACTGGAGAGCAGAACATGTCATCTGTGTGTGGCAGGGCCAAGGAGGGCCTGGGTGGGGATTGAACCCACAACTTCTCAGGTGAGAGTCATGCACACTGACCAGTCAACCAAAGGGATATCCATGTGGCCAAGTAGCCAGGGCGCATGATCAATCGGAGGCATAGTGACAGGACCTCACTGTCACATCTCTCCTCTTCTTTCCACAAGCACGTCCCCGTGCTCCACACAAGCTGCCACCCATTAGGAATCCATGGGTTATCCACATATCCACATATGAGCTTTCTCTGGCTGTTGTTTTTCTTAGGCAAAATTATAGAAAACTTTTTCTTGTTCAACTTAATAATTTGTAGATAGCCATAATGTTTTAGAGAAGTTTCAGTCTGGGTTTAGGTCGAACCACAGCACAGAGATTTTTTAAAGATTTAAAATTATATTTAGTGTAATGCAGATTCACAGAAACTAACAGTCTCGGTGCTACTGGATCTTAGTTTGACACAGTGGATCACACTATTCTTTTAATAAGACTTAAACATCTGGCTGGCCTCTCTGGTACTGTTCACAAATGGTTCACGTCCTATCTAACAGACAGAAAATTCCTGGTAGTTTTTTTTTTTTAAATTCCTGGTAGGTTTGGATACATGCTCCTTCAAGATACATGATAGTACATGTGGTGTGCCTCAGGGATCAGTTCTAGGCCCCATTCTTTTCAATTTGTATATGCTCCCTCTTGGTGGTGTCATCGGGAGACATGGAATTAACTTTCACAGTTATGCTGATGACACACAACTATATATCTCCATGTCACTTGATGTGAGCAGTGTGAGACGCTCATTAGCTAATCTGGTAATAATGTTTTCTTGTGTTTCTTCGGATGAATCAACCATGGTGTCATTCAAAATGGCCAGTGCATTGACATCCTGTTGCTGGCATGTGTTGCCATAAAGCAAAATGTAAAGTGAAGTACTGGAATGAAAAATTTAAAGAAAGTGCAGTACAAAATAAGAAATTGAATTGAAATAGAAACAAAACACACAGTGGATTACAGATGATACAAAAAGAAATACATCATTGTCAATGTAAATATAAGAAAATATATTCAGAAAAAGAAAATGTGGCGGGGCAGTAAGACTAAAGTTGAACGACAACACCAACTGGGGACCTTATGGCCCCCAGTAAATAAAAATGACCGCAGGTCTGTATGCATGTAGGACACAGAAGGATTTTCAAACAAAGATCCTTTTTATTTAACAAATTTAATTATAAAAACCTGTAGGAGGAGGTCAACCCCACACACTTCTAACTATGGAAGCTAAGGAGGAAGGGCCATGAATGTCAATGTACAAACAACCTGTTAACAGGGCAGACAGGGGAATATATATTTAAAAAAAAAAAAAACACACACCACACAAAAGCATGCTTAATCCCAAACCGTATGAGTCTGTCTCATACAGGTTGTTAATGCAGGACAACCAGTCAGGGTCCTGCCATGCACCTGGTCTCCGGAAGAATGAGGTCCTGGTGGCTGAACTTCAGCTACCGGCAACCACCTTGGTCAGTGGCAGAAGGAACAAGCCAATCCCACAAAGGAGCAGGTCGCTCCACGATCAGATGAGGCCAAATAAAAACTACAATAGGACAAGACAGCGGGGGGTGCAAATGCCCCGAGGCACTCAGCCAGCCTGCATGCCTTCAAAAGCAAATGAATGTGGTAGCACTAAAAGTTAGTTCCTACCAGCAGATAAGTGAAGCACACTCCTGCACAGGGAGGACAAAAAGGAAACGCCACTGGATACACTCCTGAGGGTGACTGAGGAGAGAAACCAGTCAGATGACCAGCTGCGAGCAATTGGGACAATCAGCTAACTTAGAGGATGAAGCCAATACCGGCCACCCCAGCCACAACCAGCAAACCGCCACACTGCAAGAAGAAAATGGAGCAGATGCCACATCTAAAGCATGAAAATTCAAGCTTTCCATAAACCAAGAAGTGACACTTATGGCAAAACAGGCAATCAAAGTTTCTTCCTGACAACTGCCCCAATATAAAGCAGTGTGCTCTGCCCTGCAATTATTGCCAATTAAATGCAAAAAAAGTCAAACCTTTCCCACCACAAAGAGGAAAAAATTCCCTAACTTAATTAAAAGTGGTGGCAAATAAGTTTTCAGACCTAATTCAAGGGAATTAAGGCTTGGAGCAGACTTCAGATTTTCTAGTAGATTGTTCCAGATATTAGGAGCATAAAAATTAAATGCTGATTCTAGTTGTTTAGTTTCAACTCTTGTGGTGGAAATAAAACTTGACCCAGATGATCTTAGAAGTTTTAGTAGCTTGTATGGCCTAAAAAGAACAGATTGGACCAGAACCATTCAGTGCCTTGAACACCAGCAGCAAAATTTTAAAATCAATTCTGTTTCACACATTAAGCCAGTATAAAGATCTCAGAACAGGAGTAATACGTTCCCTTTTTTGTCAATAGGTGCGTTTCCATTACCCCTAGAATTGCGCAAAACCCAAATATCGCAATAAAAATCTGGTAATGGAAACATCTAC
>JBBBVU010000007.1:12555815-12571019 GCA_037177055.1 Atherinosoma microstoma | reverse complement strand
GTGTCAGAATTGGAGGAAAACTCTGATTACAGCCCCTCTGATGAAGATGACAGATGGTGAAGAGCAAGCAGCAAAGCTGATGCTTATATATAGAAATAACAGCACTATATGTTGGTCTTCAGACAAACAGTCAACACAAGGTGACCAAAGAGAAGGATATATAACTTATTTTATTCAAAACCTGCAAAACTGCAGACTGATAAGCATTTTATTACTTGCTTTGTATTCCAAGTGATAAATGTTGAATTGATATTGATAACTGAGAGGTGTTGTGCAGCTCAACTGGTTGATCAGTGCTTCAAATGGTGCTTTACAATAAACCAAACCAGGCTACAGCTCTTCAACAAGGGAGCCTTTTGTAGCATGTCTAAAACCCTCCCTCTGACCCACTTTTCTGTCCACTAGCTGTATAATAATGACTATTAGAGCCAAAAAAAAGCTTTGAAAATAGATATTTGGGATTTTTATATATTTCTTATGATATCAGAACAGTCTTCATTGGTTGCATTGGCAAAACATGGTTATATTGTGAATTCTAATAGTTCTAAATGTTCATACCATTTTTAGATGAAGTTAAATATATCTAAGTTATTGTGACTTGTGTTTTTATGTTTAATGTAAAACAGGAGATTATACTGTGTGGTAATAAAAGCTTTTTTTTTCTTCCCAAAACAAATGTTATAAGACCTAAAAACTAAATTCTAAATGCTCTAAAAATTTTATTGAGGATGAATCTTGCATTTATTAATGTGAAAAGGGCTATTTAGACATTCTAAATAAATCTGCAGTATAAAGTTTGAGATCGACACTTACTATAAGGAAATTCTTGGTCCAGGTCAAATTCGACCCAGACCATACTATGAAGGCAGCAGATATGAACAGTATATGTAAGGGTTAGGATATTCATTTTCTGCATTGTTTTTTTTTTTCTACTAATAAACAATATGGAAGAGTATATAAAAATAATGCAAAAAATGATTTGTGGATTAATCAAATTGATGTAAATATAAAGTTAATAAAAACTCTACAGCTTTTAGGGATGTTTTGCTGGTGTAAAGGTTTTGGTGCTCCCTTAGCATTCTGGGGAATTTTGGGATAAATTCAAACTAATCATGATTATCATTATTGTTATTATATTTTGTTGTCTTTAATACAGTGTTACTATTTGTAAATGAAAATAAAAAATGTAAATAGCAAATCAGTTTTATCTGAACTATAAATGTATTTGATAAAAGAGCTGTTTTTCTCATTTTTTCGTTCAAAATATTTTCGAAAATTACCAATATTCAATTGATGATAACTCAAGAATGATTAAGGATAGAAACATGTAGTTTTTCATGTTCAAAAGTTTAGAATCTGTTCTTTATATATCCAGTGTTTACAAACTCCTAACACACATTCTCAGTGGCCCTTCAAAGATTGGTGGATTTGATCAAAAAGGCTGGTGCTGGCTGGCAACTTATTCATAATACTCTAGTGAGGAAAAAGTTAAGATGGTGCTGTTGACCAAAGTCAAAACTTAAAGTCTCACTGAATTTTGACAAAACTACTAAAACTTATTTCTGTTCATCTCTCTTTTTCTTTATTTTTTTTTTAACCATTAAAAACAATGTAAGGCCTCAAAATGGCTTTTTTCTGCTTCTGCTATTTGCATGTTGTGTTTTCCCCCTGCAACATACAGAATTGGGATGCAAGTGCCACTAGGTGTGTCGGGGCTCTGCAGCTTCATAGCTGTGACAGCTCCAATCATGGGGAAAAACACAGACCAAAAGTGGTCTGGCAGTCCAGACACAGTGTGGAGTGAGCCACATAGAGACCCACTCTCACCTGAAACAGAGAGAAAAGCAAAACAACAGTACAGAGTTTCACCTTGAGCTGAAATCTGATTGATGTAAATAGATATAATACTTTGGTAATGTCTTATGGCCAGATCTGAAAAGTTAGTTCCACACAACTGTAATGGTGGGGTTTATGAAGGTTGGTTGGATTTGTAGTGAGTTGGAACTAGAAAGGCTATTGTGGTGGAAGTGAAAAATGACGAGGCGAGAGCACACTTTGAGTTGCCGAGGAGGACAAGAGCTGGGCAGGCTGACGATAAAAATATTTATTATTTTAAAAAAACGTTAAAAACAATAACAAATGTCCACATAAAAAAAGATTCAAATAATAAATCTAAAAGTCCAATAAAAACTAAATGGGCTAAAAGTAGTTAAAATACTAAATGATAAGTGTTGTTGTTTACATTCACATCCACATGCTTCCCAAGACTCTTGGGAACAAAATGATATGTATGAAGACCTGGTGGTCTGTGGTTTGACAGGGTTGGCTGCTCGAGCTAGCATCAGCTGCTGGACTACCTTTAGTTTAACTGTAAAATGCTTGAAGAGTGGTGCTGATGTCCACAGTTTCATCTGGTTGTTTCTTTGTTTTTAACATAAATGTGGAGCCAAGTAGATAATCTTATGTGCTTCTATATTTTACAAATTCACTATGGCCACCAGGATAGCAAACAGTCAAAATGACAAGAGCTGACTATATATAACATTTTATTTTCTATCCTTTGTCCATGATACAATCCAGCAAGTCTCAGCCAGGAAACTGGTCACATGTGTCACTTATTTCCCTCTCTCTCTCTGGAGCACTCCCCAATCTGACTACCTACATATATACACAATTGAAACACACATGTCCTGATTAGACTCTACCATTTCTCTAAAATCAATATACCCAGTATCCTTATTTATACACATACATAAACTAATCAAATTCCTAAACAAACCCAATTACCTGAAAAAAAAAAAAAAAAAAAAAAAACAGAATACATTACTTCCAAATAAGTCACATATACAAATAAGGAAACTACAAAAAAGAAAATTCTGCCCTATGTTTTATCCAATGATCTAATCTGTGAAGTCCCCCACACCTGAAGATAGGAAGTGCTGGAAAACACAACACAAAAACCCCGGGATAGTATGTGCAGCAAGGTTACATGAAAACATGAAAATAAGATTAATGTAAAGGACAAGTAGTGAACAGTTACAATCTTACCCACTTTGTCACAAAGAATAATCATTTACATAGATATAATTTCTTGCACCATAGATGTCAGAAATCCATCTGCAGATAGGCAAAGTGATACCACTTTCTGTGTAAATCCCCTTGTTGAACTCACAATATCATAGAGAAATTAGTATCAAATTGAGATCTTATTTAATTGTTAACCATACTTTGCCTAATGTTTCTCATGTATTGTATCTAGTATCTGCAGGAGAATGACAATTGCAGGTAAGAGCCCATTAATCATAATTAAATCCCCCTGGTCATTCTGGCAGTTCTACTAAGTGGGCATTGGAGACATCTGTTCTGTTTATAGTTTCCCTACATGTAGACTGTAATTTTATTTAACCATGTTCTGCTTCAGGCAAATTAAGCAGCCCTGTTTCAGCCCTACTTACATGAATCCTCACATAATTTTTCACTATTTTGATAGCTGCACATCCATGCTGACAAATCTCTTGTTTTATTACGACATAGAGATGTCACTGGATTCAGGTCAGGTGAATCAGGTGACTGGGAAGGCGACTGACTTACACTGAACTCACCAGTGAAATATGACTTCAGTTCCATGACACGGTTCATTTTAATGCTTGAAGTTGCCATCACAGCATGGGTAAATTATGGACATAGAGCGGTCCATATGGTCAGCAGCACAGACAGGCTGTGGCAAATGATTATTGATTTGTGTTAGAGGACCCAAAGAGTGCCAAGAAGACATAACACACACCATTACAGACCCCTTATCAGCTTGAAATGTTAGCACAAGGCAGGCTGGTTCCATCGATTCATGCAGTGAATGCCAGATTCTGCACTTCCATCTGCAACCTCAGTGGAATCTGAGATTCGTCTCAGCAGGCCAGCTTTTTCCAAGGTTTCAGCTGTCCAGTTTTGGGGAGTCTGTGCACACTGCAGCACTTGATTTCTGTTCTTGGCTGTCAGAAGAGCAACCCAACATGGTCAGCTTCTGTTGTAACCTATCTAGCTCAAGGTTTGACATGTGCAAACTGACATGCTCTTCTGCTCACCACAGTTGCAATGAAAGGTTAGCATAGCCCTCTGGTCTGCTCAAACCAATCTGGCCATTTTCCCCTGACCTTCTCTTTCCAACAAGGTGTTACTCTCTTGCAAGCTGGCACTCAAGAGTCTTATTGTTTTTTTTGCACCATTCGGTGAAAAGTCTGGATTGCAGAGGATGAAAATCCCAGGAGATCAGCAGTGTGGCTTCATCTTATATGTTGTGATCAAAGACACTAAGATCACGTTCTTTTTCTTCTCAGTTCCCATGTTTGATGTGAACTGGTGAGAGTGATGGTGCGTGGTTTATGTTTGCTCCGAGACCTGTC
Organism: Atherinosoma microstoma; assembly: GCA_037177055.1. NCBI lineage: Eukaryota > Metazoa > Chordata > Actinopteri > Atheriniformes > Atherinidae > Atherinosoma > Atherinosoma microstoma. Next base: position 12,566,619 of record JBBBVU010000007.1, on the reverse strand, counting down.
AATCTTATCCGAGCGTCAGATTACTCCCATTTATGTTTCTTTTTTATTATTCATGATTTGGCCTCAAGTCCTCTGCACGACTTGTGCTGAACTTTCATGGATGCAGTTATTTCCACAACCGAGAGCATATACATGTTTTTTTGCTGGGTTCCATTTAATCTAGATGCATTTATACTAAGATGATCAAGAAAAAGTTTCCATATTTATATAGAATTGATCAGTCTTGGAGTGTGCTACATAAATTAGGAGGTCCAGCAGGATGCATTCTATAATTCTCCTCTACCAGCCAACACTGTGTGGGCTTTATTAGAAATCCAGTGGACTAATATATTTTCCTTGCACAATGTCAAGACATTAAATAATCCTCTATAGAGTACATTAATATGCATGCCTGTAAGGTTTAGGAGAGGAGATACTGGATCCAGTCAAAGTTCAGTCCCTAGTATCATTTGGACTTTATACCGGACCGCCTATATGACTGTAACACAAGGCAGGACCATAAGGGGTTTAATTTATGTAACTGTGACCAGTTAGAAAGATGCACATACCTGTTACAGAGATAGACAGTTCATAAATTCATGTTTTGTAGTAAAACTTATGTTTGTGATGTTAAAAAGTTCATTGAGTCCTAAGAAACTGTTTCTGTTGAAAAGCAAGTCTAAAAATAGTTCTAACTCATACTAAATGGGTTAAAATGCCATGATATTTTGGAGTATATTGTTTATTTCATTCCAAATTGTTAAAAAGGGATTCAAGTTAGAGTCCTTATTGCACTGAAAAGTAACTGATAATCATAGTCTGGTAATCGGATATTGATTGCTTCTGTCTGTGCCTACTCTCTCTGGTAATCAGGAGGGTTTTCCTCATTTAAATAAATGCCTTAACTTCGGAAACATCCCCTCATGACTCTTGTGATTATTTCTCTCTATTTCTCTGGTATGATGTAAGTATTTAACACAATAAAAGTAGCTGTAAAAATTACTGAGTTTGCGGGCAAAAACAATGTTATCGCAAATTCTGAGCTAGATAGAGTAAAAGTTAGCAACAACGGTAAAATGATGGGTTAGCAAATCCCTCATGAGTTAGCTAGTTATAATGGTTGCATTATTTTTGTGAACTTAAATGCTCAAAACTTGATTTTGAACATTTGTTTTTATATTGTTTTAGTAATAATCCAATGTTCCTTTAAAAGATTTTGTCAGTGGTAGACAAATATAGCCTTTTTTTGTCAACAGGTGAGTAAATAAGAACTTTCATCGGGGATGTATTGTTGCAAAGACGCTATATGTTCTGCTGCAGGTAAGCTATCACATAGTTTTCTCACGCTCAATTTTGTATGTTTGATTTGAGTAAATTCCTTCATCTTTCTCCCTATGTCTCAGCTCCCCTTTTCAGGTGTGCAAGATGATGCCAATATGGATTCTATATGGACTTTTCATCCAATCAGACAAAAAAAAAATTCATGTTGAGCCTGAACAAATACACAATTTATTGTAAAAGACCTACAATGAAGAAGGCCACCTGCAGGAATTTTTTATATTCTAACACTTATTTTTGACATTTTCCAAGAAGTGTTCCAAGCTGAGATTTTTATTAAAAGATTAGTAGAAAGCTACACCATCACAATGAGGTAATCTTTCAAGGAACTTAGGAAAATCTGAGGAGGCGGTGTTCGGAGGGCACTTCTGGAGCAGAAATGTTGAAGCTAAAAATGTTCATTAGAATCACTGCAAACCAGGTTTACCGGGTAAACCAAGTGTGGAAGGAGGACAGGTAAAGAAATGAAACAGAGTCCACAAGAGAAGACGCTCTTGTAAACTTTTTCACACATTCTCACGGTCCTTTTTTCTACTTTTCAATTTCTCAATTCATAGAGCCACAGCATGACAAAAGTGATAAAATATTATCATGTAAAGTGAATCTCATTTGATTTCAGTTGTGACCCTCAACACTTACAAGAACATTATTTGTTGACAATGTTTCCCAGTAAACTGCTGGATTTTTAGGGGAATAGGTAATGCCTCATACATCTGCTATCTCTGGCATTACAGAATTATATTTTAGATTTCTATTCAGGATTCTTTAAGTCAGAGGTCTCTGTCAAATAATTCTTCTGATAGAGGGCATGGAGCGCTGGCATGTGATAGCCATGCAGATACTGAATGAGGTAATATCCTTGTTCACAGCAGGTGACAACTGTACTGGGGTGTGAGTTCTTTTGTTGAGCTGTGATTTCATTTTTGTCTTTTATTATCCTCAGATGGTATATTTCTCAGTCTAACTTGAGGATTTATTGGAACATGATCTCGTTGGTAGCTGGTGAAATTAGTCTTTTTTCCCCCTTTTTTCAAGGTCACAATGCATTTTCATGGTTTGATTTTTATTAAAACCTCTCATCTTTTCTTTTCCTAATACTCCAGAAACTTCCCTTCATTAGCCAATTTGACATCATGAAACATGAACAAGGTTTTTTAAGGCCACTTTTGTCTGAATCCATATTTAAATGAATACATCATGCAGGTATTCAGAGCATGATTTTCCTCTTAACATGGAGCTGCTGTGCCATAAGCAAGACCAATTATCTATCCTATACCTTCCTGTACAAACCTCAGTAGATAAAAGCTTGGGTGACATTTAAGTATTTATGAGTACAAATGTGAGACTTCTTGAAGGCTTAACCTCGATAGAGTTCAAACTAGTTTTGGATTCACAATGTGACAAAGAAGCTTTCTCACACTACTAACATGGCCTCATCTCCTCTCCTCTTTAGGTTACAGCCAAAGACTTTCAGGTAACTCACAACGATATATTTCCAGTGATAAAATTCCTCAAATAAAATTCATACTTGCAAAGGGATGGTGCCATCTCAACAGTATAAGCAGAATAAATAATTATTTTCTTCTACAGAGAGGAAATATTGCTTTATCTTCCCGAGAAGAGGATTTTAAAACTTGCTGTCTCTTTGCCCCAATTTATGGGTACATTTATCATTAAACAATTATATAGGCAAAGAATTCAATTTTCCTCCACTCATTTCTTTTTTCATGACTGTGTATCCCAGAAAGGGCAAAAACATAATTACAGAATGCAGCAACCCACTAACAAAGAAATATCGACTGTTGGCTTACAGGAGAACATCGGGTGGGAACTGTGCAGGGTTTCAGCTGCTAATAATGTTTTCCTCTCTATTATCCTGGAGACATTTTTCACTGCAGCACTGCAGCGTGAGAGAGGTTTATATTTAAAAAGAGGGGAATAACTCTTTATCAGTCCCATAGCTTTACCTTTGTTTTCTGAGGAGAGACAAAAGAAGCTGCTTTAACTAGTGGATCAACAGAGAGGAAGAGACGGCGTGTCTGAGGGATGCTTCTCACCACGTGCCAAAAAATTCAAAGACTAGTGGGCATTGTCTTTCACTAGAATCGTGGATTTATTTCAAGTTAGTGACTGTTTGATTGTGTATCGGAGATGCATAGCGGCACATGCATGTATTCCTCTTTTGCAGCCAGAGACAATTTTTGGACTTCAGGTTGGAACTGGAGTCGGCTCACATGGGAGCTCATTTGGCAGACCAGCCTGCCACCAGGGAGCCTAATGAAAGCACACACAGCCAAGACTTCAGCTGCAACCAGCTCAACTCTCTTGTCAAACCAAAACCACACAGCTCCTGATTTCCACACTCTCTCTCTCATTTGAGTTGCAAGTTTATACGATCTCTTATGTGTTGCTTTCTGCGGCCGGTGGGGCTTGGAAATCTATTGGAAAATGGTGTTTAATTTCAGAACTACAGGAATCTCAATGAGCACATGTCAATGCTTTTTTTCCTGTTCCTTGGAGTTGCTTTGCAGATATGTGTATTTACACAGACAGAGATAAACGCAAGCCCTCCTCATCCAAAGACCATTTTCTCAGGAGAAAAGCTTATTGATTCATTCGTTTTCAGCTAGTGTACTACTTTCATGAGATTTGGTAGTTTAGAAGTGGGGCTCTGTGTGAGGATGCACTTCATCCAGTAATATCCCTGATTCTTTTGAGGGACTATGTGATAATTCTGAGTATTTAGGAAACAGTTGCTATTGTGTCCATTTTTTTAATGCTGTACAACAAAAACATTAAGCTTGATGTATTTTCCTGTACTTGCATCAGGAAATACATAATTAGTTACAAAGTTGAACTGTATAAAGGTTTTGCATTTCCTTTCTTTGGCTCCAACATACAAGCAAGTCAACATTGCATTAACTACAATTTACATATTTTGATACAGTAACAATTTGGCTACAGTTACAATACTGAAAAAAATTATGACATATTTGTTTTAATTTGATACAGTTGATTTATTTGTTCCAATTCTTCACTAAAAAGAAAAATAGTGTTGGCATGGTAAAATACAGAGTTAAATGCTAGCATGATAACTTTATCACTGTGTGTTGTGCTTCCCTCAAGCTTTACTTTGTCCACCAAACTCATAGCAATTGCGTTGCTCTCTTCTTTTAGGTGATTTCACAATAAAGTTAAATTGGTCGCTCTCAATTCTCCCTCGGAGGGAGTATGAGCATGAGTGGTTGCTTGTCTCTCTGTGCTGACCTTGTAATGGCTATGGGCCTGTCAAGAGTATACCCTCCCTTTTAACTGGTAGCTGCTGGGATAGGCTCCAACATCCTGCAATCCTTACGCAGGTAGGCTATAGAAAACAAATGGATGAAACTTATTTATGATTTTAAAAGATGCACAATAAATCAGTTTCATACAAAAAAAAGTGAGTTTAAAAAGTTTTTTTTTAAATTTAATACAGTAACTTCCTAGACAAAAATCATATCAAATCCTTTCCCATTGCAAGTAGCATGTTTAGCCTTGGTTCTATTCGGGACACATTGTATTTAGAACTAGTCCAGTAAATCTCACTGGCTGCTTGGGAAAAAGCTTGTTACAACATGAACAGATGACAGTATTCTGTATCCTACAAGCTAAGATGGTGTCTAATGAATTTCTCAGATTATTAGGCTATTTTTGTTTATTTATTTCTTCATCTATTTATTTATTTAGCCTATAAAGTGGGACAGAGACTGAGTTACCAATTCTCTTGCCGACAGGTAAAATAAATAATCTTTTTTTTTTTCCTGCAAGTTGCAGTTCACATTTTTTGAATTTTTATGCACCACTGTTTTTGTTTTTGTTTAAACATAACAACCACTTGGTTTGGTTTAGAAAAAAGACTTCCTGCTTTGTTGCATTAAGAAGGTTGACATTTGCAGTAAGAAAAAAGGCTGTTGTGTTCTTGACAGTCTTTGTTTCCAGTAAAATATCCTCTGCAAACAGCCCTGTTAGGGGTAATTGCACATGTTCACCAGCAACAGCTACATGCACCTGCAAAAACAGAATGGGGTAGAAAACGTTTAAAGCTGTCATTCAGTAATTCAATCTGCATGGGGATCATTATTTTCTCTTTTTGTCAACAGAATGTTTCTTTCTTTTTGATGTAACATTAGTTACAATGGTTGCTTTTTATGGATGATATAAATTGAGGGGAAAAAGTACCAATGAAATATCCATCCATTGTCTGTGACTGTTTATTCCTATATTATGTATTGGGAGGCTGAAGCCTATCCCAGCTGCTATTAAATGAGAGGCAGCGTGAACCCTGGACAGATTGCCAGTCCATCGCAGAGCCGCCAATCAAATATGTTTTCACATTTCTTGCATTACTTATCATCAATTTAAAGTAGCATCTCCCTCCTTTTAGAGACTGCACCATTTTAGCCTTAATGATTAAAGTAAATGAGCTATTTGATTTATTGATTGGATATAGTAATGACTGTATTTGTTTTTCCCCTTTCTGTGCAGCATTTGCCAAGAACTGTTCAATTTTCAATAGAAACTGCATTAGTCACTTAAGGCTGAGACTCCCATCTGCTTTGCAAAATGATCTCACTAATTAGTGTGATAATAAGACTGGTCAGATCAGTCAATATCTAATAAGAGTCAGAAAAAAGGGCACATGGTGCCGACAGCTTTGCAGATACAATGCAAATGAACCAGCCTGTTCAAAACACTGTCAATTAGTATAAAGAGATCCATATTAAATCAAGGGTTATGTTGAGTATTGCCATGGAGACACAACATATATATTTCAAATGTATAGGTTACAGTAATACCGGCCAAGTAACCAGTAATGTTAATCACAACTTATTTTTAGTCATTATGAATGTAGTTACAAACAGTGTTTTCCCATTTAAAGATGGAAGTCAGTTATATAATACTTGCATCTTTTAAAAGGCTGAAATGTAAATCTCTTATGACAAAGGACCACATGGTGGGAAGCATATTTCTTTGAGGGTTTTTATGGCACATGCAGAACACTGAATCCTATGTATATCCTTTCTGTATTGTTAGGGTCAGCACTGACCTGGTTTTAGGTTTGAAATGCAAAAAAAGCACCATTTAAATTTGTTTATTGCATCTAAGCTTTTTCGACCTTGTCAGGAATCTCTAATCAAACAAAATAAAATGATAATAAAATTTTTAAAAAAATCACTAAATCATGAAATGCTCTTGTGAAAATTAGATCCTTTGTGTCGTTAGGATCAGTTTTATCAAAAGATTATGAAACAATAATTAGTACCGAAACTGAAATCATGAACACATTTTGAGCTCAATAACCATGTCAACCAACTCTCCAATGATAGCCAGCTCATTTCCTTTTACTGATAACCTTATATCATTCTTCCAAACGGGTCATCGAGATAGACATGTTCAGAATTAACATCAGCATGTACAGGCTAACTTACTTATATTCAGTGATTTAGAGAGTCTAAAGTTTGCAGCATGCAAAAATAAGAAGATTTACAGTAAGACGTTCTGGATGATATTTTTGCTGAAGATAAGACAGAGGACCAGAAGCAGAACATCAAAATAAATTAGCAGGTTTCTGATAAGGACAATATAGAGATAGGACACAGATACATCTGATGTGTGACATCAAGACATGTCTTCATTCATTTATGCTATTGTCAATAAAAATAATAATTTCAATGACAAACTGTTAATCAAAAAAATTAAAAAGTCCACAGCAACGTGCAGAATAACATTGATGAGGAGTACCTGGACGCCCATGTTGGTGTTTTTCTTGCTGGAGTGTACAGATCCAGCAATAAGGCCACTGACAGTTTCTGGGATGCATGGGAAGGAATAAATATTTTCCAGGCAACAATGTCACTCAGAATTTTCAAATCATATCAAGAGACCTCAGATTTAAACACAGAGATCCTGGAGCTAAATCTAATGAGCCTGCTCCCCATCAGGGATGTCTCAGAGACATGGGCGCAGCTCAGGGTCAGACGTGACAGTAGAACACAACACATTTGTGTTGTGCACCCACATCTGGAACTTGACCAAAAAACAAACAATTGGAAAATGTTTCAGAGGAGCGTGGGAGTTCCCTTATCAAGCCATAAATATGGCAAAAGGCAATGGGTCCCCCGAGACCCAGTTACTGCAGCCTTTGTCATATAGCTGAAGAGCTCACCAAGCACTCCATCCTCTACATTACTGACACAAAGATTATCAGTGGCAGCTAGACTTGTCTTAACATCAACCAGGACAGCCACATCACTATCGTTTTATTAAAAAAAAAAAAGAAGCAAACACTGTTTTACCTTTTTCTTGAAGTAAATACTGTATATATGGCTGAAAAAGGACCTGTAACACCAGGGGTGTAATTATAGTTGAAATAATCATAGTAAGAAAGCAGTAAATGAAAAGGATAAATATGGTAGTTTAACATTCAAACTACACAGTTCAGCGCAACATAAGATTCTATTTAGGTCCATTTTTACCAGTTTATCAGATTGAAAGCCAGAGGTATGCTGTGAAAAGAAAAGCACCAAAAAATACAAAAAACACAATCTTTTCATGAATAAGGAAGTCTTACAAGGTATCCAAAACGTTAAAAAGAAATTGGTTGATAAATCATTGTTTTTGAGGATTTTTTTTGGCTAATTCAAACCACTGGTCAACACAAGAGAAAGGACAGTTAATGCCACCCTCACTAAGCAATTAACTCATTATGTAAAAAGAAAAAAGGGGACTTTGTTTTGTACAGGAATGCACAATCCTGCTAACAGGTTGTGTCACGAAACCTTTTTCGAGTAAAATGAACGCTGTAGTCAGAGGCATAGCTGACCTACAAAGTTAACCTTGTTTCTTTTGTATGTTTGGAGAAGCTGTCTGTTGCTCTGATTTCTGAATCAGCCCAGGGGACTGCAGGATCAAAAACCAGAGAATATTTGTGTCTTCTAATGAGACTCCACAAACGAGGGAAAGCAAAAAATGATTTTGAACAAAACAAAAACTTTGAATGATATGCCAATAACATATCATTATTAATATTGGAAGTAAACAGATATCATATATTGACTGTATATTTTTTTCTAGTAAGTATTGATTCATCTATGCTTTGATCTTTTCATCTGCAATTTAAACTGATGATCTCTTTGACTGAAATTTAAAATACATTTTAATTCTGTGCATCCAAATTTGTTTAGAAGAAAAATATAACACAATCGCATGGCTATTCATAAATAACTTTGGACACTTTTACATGTCATTTATATGTATTCTTAAGCTTTCACATCATCAGAATACTTGTTAGGGTCAAGGTATAAGCACAGGGCTTTGCAATGAAAAATTGCTACAATACATGTTAACAAGACTAAAGAAAATTATTCGGTTCACATGGAAACATGTCAAACTTCAGAGAATAGTTTGTTAAAATATGTTTAAAGACTGTTATAAGTTGCGGTGAACTGTGGAGTTTGAATGTTAAACTAGCGTATTTATCATTTTAAAACATTTTTTCAGCTAACTTAAGCGATGGTCTGAAATCAATACTCCATGACACAACAAAGTGTTCAAGGCAAACAAAAGTCAACCCTGCCCATCTAAGACTGTAATGGTAGAAATAAGGTATCTACAATGCATTAGCCTCTGCCTACAGGTCTGAATACATCTAACAGTGATCTTGCTAACTATTCTGCCTTCATCATAGAAATCTGCCTTCCTTGGATGCCAGAATTTACTGAACCTGAGCAGCTTACTTTGACCGCAAAAGTAAACTATAAAAACAAGAATTGGATAATGTGAAAAGTGATGCTTTACTGTGGTATCACAGAAGATGGAGGGAGCTGAACACTAGACCGAAAAATAAGATTTCCACTTGCTGAATTGAGAGGGCTATGTTAATAATGTTACTCCATTGTTGTGTCATAGGAACCAGTGTCACACCTGGTTCACCTACTGGGAAAATTGTAGTAAAAGAGTAAACCACGCTGTTGAATGATTTGAGCAGAGTCACAGTAATAGTGAGTTGAGAATCATCACCAACACCTGTCTCATTTTCTGCCTGATAGTTTTACAAACATTCACCAGGAACTAATAGGCACTGCTGCATTGACTTTCGCTCTCTCTTGCCAGACATCTTGGACATTGTAAGCTGCACAATTTAACAGATAACTTTGTCCACAGCTGGAAGATGACCAAAACATTCAATATCTGAAATGTGCCTTGGTAATTTCTGTTTGCTCTATCAGGGTAATTCATTTCACTTGCTGATAGTTACTGTCCTCAGAGGACATACCCTCAGAGCAGAGAACACTGCTCATTTCCTTGAGATTTTGAAACCTGATTTTTATATTGAATAGTTATAAACACTTTTTTGTGATGTAACAAAAATGTGGTTTGACAAATACAATTGGAATAAGGAGATATAGAAAATGGATGGAAACTGACAATATTTTAGATTTAAGTGTGTGTCTATGTGTTTTTTTTGTCTGAAAAGAAAGCAGTAATGACAAAAGTAGACAACCTGAAAGTGGGGTAAAATTTATGCTGGGCCAGTATGAGATACTAACTCTGGGGGAACCTTCGATCATGATTTTGCTCACTGATGACAGTTCTTGCTTTATGAGTTTCCCTTGCAGGAACAGTAAAGCAGGAGATGTGGTAGGTTTTCAGCACAACAAACAAAATCAAACTGTGTGGAAGCCCAGACAATAGCTGTAAGAATAACCCAAAAGGAAAAATAAAACAAAAACAGCCCATTACTCTGACAATAAGGAAATAATATGATCCTTTTTTACCAGAAAAAGTGTATAAATGGTCTCAATGTATCATAACTATTATCAAAATATGAAAATGATACAAACCTAGATTAATTTGTGAATGAGTATTTTGTGTTTCAAGTTACACACAAATTTATGTGTTTAAATGTGAAGATTTATAAACTTAGATAGAATCCATTATGTCACTGTTGCAATGATGAATATAGTAACAATACACCAAATCCAAGGGATGTCCTTTAGTGTTGCTGAGGAGAAAAAAAAAGATTTAGCCATATATTAAGTCAGACTCATTGGTACAAATACATCTTCATTTATTTCACATACATTTTCATCTTTTTTTTTTTTTTGCTTTTGAAGTTTTCACAATCTAAATGATTCAACAACAAAATGAAGAACTACCACAACAAAGTCCAAATTTCCTACAGGAGAAAATTATGCAAATGTCACTTTAGTAAAATTGACACATGTAATTTGCTAACCAGCAAAAGTACAGTTAAAGGAATAAAAGGGACAAAATAGGACAAAAAAGTGGATCGCGTAAGTACTTTGACCAATGCTGGGTCATCGCCATGATGATCCAAGTGTAATGTACAATCCTGAAGAGTGTTGAAGGACTGATGTTTTTTTTGTAAAATTCTCCATATGTTTCATAAATGAAAGCATTTTCTTCCACTTTTATTAGTAGATCG
>JBBBVU010000007.1:12535488-12551287 GCA_037177055.1 Atherinosoma microstoma | reverse complement strand
CGCTGTAATGTTTCTAATGTTTGTATGTAAAGCACCTTGAATTGTCCTGTACATGAAATGTGCTATATAAATAAACTGGCCTTGCCTATATTCATGGCACTGATATCAATATTTTAAATATTTTTTCCTTGAGCTTACCATTGAGCTTTACATTGCGTGAAAATGAATGGCATCTAGCGGTAAAGATGGGAATAGTAAGTTGTGAAAGGACAGTGGGTCTCAACAGCCAAAATCCTTCCAGGCATAATAAATATGATTTCATCAGCGAGTGGATCAGTCATTACTGCACCTGAGGCCACATGTGTACTGTCTTTTTCTATGTCTCAAACAGTGCTCTACAGAACCTATCAAACAATGCCAGTACTGCAGTGTTAAAACTCAGAGGATTCTGACTTCACACACAGAGTTGTTTGTCAAGTTCAGAGACAGAATAGAAAAAAAATGGTGGCACGAATATGGCTGCTGACATGTATATGGATATATGGCACATAGATATAAACAGCTCATTCGAAGAGAAGAAAAACATCAGTTATTTTAGTGAAGTGATTACATACCTATTGAAACAAAGTGAGATTTTGGGTCATTAGCCTTTGATTTTGTTACATGCTACAGCTTTAAGGTCGTTACAATTTACACATAAAGACACTAAGACAAGGAATATTCAATCAATTTATATAATATCTTGAAAAAAATCAAAATTACAGTTCCAGTCCACCATGCCAACATAAGTTAAAAGACCCTCAAATCACATGAGCCAATACTTTATTCACATTACAACAAACATAACACAACAAATGTCAAAATTGATAAACTTGACAATTTCATGCACAAAATGAGCTCATGTCAAATGTGATGCTTGCAACACATCAAAAGTTGGCACAGGGGCAACAAATGGCTGAAAAAGCAATAAAGTTAAAGATTCAGCTGGTACAACATTCATCAAGCAATTAAGTTAATTGATATCAGGTATGTACCATAATTAGCTATGAAAGGGATGTCTTAGAGAGACAGAGCCTCTCAGAAGTAAAGATGGACAAATGCTTTCTAATCTGTGAAAGAGCCTGTAAAAAGATTGTGGAATACTTCAAAAGCAATGTTCCCTAATGTCATATTGCAAAGGTTTTACAACTCTCATCATCTATAGTGCATAACATCATAAGAATGAGAGAAACTGGTGATGTCTGTATGTAAGGGACAAGGCCAAAGACCTTCATTGGATGCTCATGACCTTCGGGCCCTCAGACGACACCGCATCACTCATCAGAACGATTATGGCACTGACGTTTCTAAATGGGCCCAGGGATACTTAAAGAAACCACTGTTAGTTAACACAACCCACCGTGCCATCTGCAGATGCCAATTAAAGCTCTATCATGCAAAATGGAAACCATATTTGAACATGGTCTAGTCAGCAGTGCATGTTTTTAGCTAGCTAGTGAAAACCTAGCTCTGGAACTGACTGTAAATTGGAGATGAAAATGACCTTCCTAGTCTGGTTTGTCAAAATCTTATACAATAAATATTTTTACAGACAAATCTCAGACATAGTTTAGTGCCAATCAGCATTTCAGAGTCTGCAGACCAGGTGTCCCTATGGATGCAGCAGTCTGTGATAATCCTGACTTTTTACTGGTTCTTTTTATGAATCCATTGATTAAAAATGGTAATTAAATCTACTGTCCTTTTACCACTCAACGGGTTAAATCTACCACAACCTATGTGATGAAGTAATTTTCAATCCCTCAATAAGTCTTCTTCTCTAATTTCATAAAGATGAAATAATAAATCTATATCTCTTATTTTAAGAAATGATTACACATCTTCTGAACTTAACAAATCTCAGGGAGGACTGAATAGGTTTAGTGGACTCTCTTGTAGATACTAAGAGACTTACTGAGTTCTATAAGGATCCACAGTTGTGCCAAAGGTGTACCCTCTGGGTTAAAAACTGAGCCCAAGATAACCTGACAAGGTGTCACTACATCTCAAACTTAATATATACAGCGTTTTGCATTTGATGGATCATGTTTGGGGAAAAAAGACATACTTATACACAGTACAACAGATTTTTAATGCAGACTCATGTTCCTTCAGATTCTTCTCACATAATAACCACCTTGTGATTGCCACCATATGATTCAATGGTTTACTAAGAGGGAGTCTAATCAGGATAGTGATTGGATTTCTTTCTGCAACAGAGAGTAATCAGAGTAAGAGAGAGTATGCAATGTGACCCTCTCACCTGTTCACTTCTGAGTGAGAGCACCATAATACAAGTGTATAATCATTTGCACCCAGTGAAGTGTGTCCTGTGTGCAGGAGCAACTGCTTGAAAATTGGGGAAATTAAAATTAAAGCTTAATAATATATCATTTTTGAGCTGTTAGGAATGACTTATGAGACACGTGTAAAACTTTCAGAATGACAGTTTTCACTATCTCAGTATAAAACAATACATGCAGATACAAAATATCTGTCAAATAACTCCCTTTAAATGAGTATTGCAAAGTTCAACTTTTTCTGAAGCCTAGCATAAAATAAATGCCAACAATGTTTTGACCGTTGGTTATCTTCGTATTTCCTCATACATTCTAACTTCATCGAAATCCTAAGGAGACACACTGTGACATTTGGTAAGAATTCAATGGCAGATATCGTGCAATGTTATTTGAGATAAGACAGCATGGGGAAGGTATTTCTTTAACGTGGCCCCTGACCCACATTAGTGTGGGGTCGGATCTTGAGAAAGGGCTAATGGTGTCTGACTCAGCAGAAATGTGAACAGCCATTTTGCAGGGGTGTTCAGGTTGTCTGCAGATTGAAATCATCTGAAGTCAAGTGGCCTGACATACATTTCTGACCGACTTAATATGTTTGACTATGAATTTCTGATTTATTCTGTTACAATGACAAATTTGTCTAAGCACATTTTTAATATGCACACTTTTAATTTCCCACCACAAACTAATTCCCCTGGTCCTGTCCCAGGTTGCTGCTGTTTTCTTTCAAGTCTTAATTCCATCAACATCTCTATTGGAAATGGCTCAGTTTCTGACTCATCCATCCTCTTCAGCTGGATAATCATTCACTAAATAAACGCTTGTTTGCTGCACCTTTTGCCAGACTAATACATCCCCGTGGAGCTATGACCTACTGACTTGGTGTCCAGGTAAGTGAACACTACAGAAAGTTATATCAAAAACAAATCTAAAGGCGAGTCTGCTGTTTTATAAAAGGAGATTGAAATCACTCCCCAGGCAGTTGGTTGATATCCTCTATATTATTGCCAGATTTCTGTCTTTATACACCTTCGCTGCCTTTGATTTTTGCGCACACTTGTTTTGTTTTTTAACCCACTTTCAGTCCACATTACCTTTAAGTGTATCCACACTGGCATAATGACTCAAGTGAGTTAAAAAAAAACATCAAATAATGGTGATGTTGTGTAACAAAAGAAAAACTCAACCAGATGACTTGTGAAATGTAAAATGAACTATGGGTGTATGTATTTTCATATCATCCTGTAAAAAGAAAAAAAAACTTTTGAAGGTCTTTTGATGATAATTACCATACAAAAGTAATAAATGTGACTTCAAAGCTATGCAAAAAGCAAACAAATTAATAAGTTCACTGATAAAGTCCAGGAGTTGGTTCAATTACCATGAGCATGAAATGCTGACATTTATATTAATTCACTCATTAATTCTCTTCTACTGGAAAATAAAAAAATAAAGACCTCCAACTTAGCTGTTAAATAATTGATTTCATTGCATTTATCATCACATTACAAAAACAACACAGGTTAATAAAAGCGTGGTGAGATCAGATAGCCTACCACATGTACTGACTCTAGGCATGGTTCTTAGCAGAACCTTTCTGGTCCCACGGCCATAAACTCCACAGAAACACTGTCATTGATTTTGTTTTAATTGAAACCAGCTGAGTCAAGCAATCAAGGGCCAGTTTACTCATCAGTGTCTTTCCCCCTGTCGTTCCGAGTGGACACCCACTGGTCATGTTTGATTCGAAATTATTTACCAACTAATTATCCCCACAGCTCCAATTTGAAGTAAATATAATTATGTGAAACGATAAACTAATGGCAGACCTTGCTATGGCAGAGGTCATCTTGTTAAACTGCAGCACGATCCTGGGAAATTTGAATCATACTTTATGGAAAAAACAAAATATCCAAAACTGTGAAGATGCAGCTGTCATTAATCTGAAAAACTGTATGCAACAGACCTAAAAAAAAATTGATCTCGGATCAAAACTGATCAAATGAAACAGAGGAGGAGAATATTCCAACAGCTATGCCATAATGAATGTTAGTACATACGAGTCAAATTTAATGTCTTATAATAAACTATATTACCATGTCTATTATTATAACAATGATAAAGATTAATATAATTTAATTACTTAATTCAAATCATCAACTGGAAAAAAACGTTTTCAAGTAGAACCATCCACCAGAAAAACATTTAACCTTTATGATACTGTGAACTTCCTCTGCAGTGTAAGACAAAAGACACAACACAAAACATGATTAGGTGGACATTTACAGGAAAATAAATTCCAACATTATTTTTTAACAATATATTTTCTGTAACACATTTCCAATAATCACTAAAAATATTTTACTGAAAATATAAATAAATATGAGTAAAGTCTGACTATTTGACTTTCATTATAATGCTGGTTTTTCAAAGCTCGTGTGTGTGTGACAGAGATCAATGACATCTGACTGCATTTACCACATCAATCTGATATTCAGTTGGAAGTATTTTCTAACTTGAATCCATATGTATACAATTGATGAAATGATGAATATATTTCATATTAGGTTGAAAACAGTCTGTTACCACCATATCATTATAATCATTCTCATTATATTATTCTGCGTATCAGTTTCAAAAGCAGTAACAGTCGGGTTAGCAAAGGGAAGTAGATGGAACACAACATTGCTCATTTTATAAACATAGCAGGTCTTTATAGTAAAAAATGTGATCTGGGTACTGGGGGACCTGTGCCCCAGTAGAGCTCTTATACTCATTTAAGGTTTAAAAAAACTAGTGTGAATACAATTTATTTGAATGTGGGCTGTAAGGGTATGAAAATTGCTCACTTGCTGGCTCAAACGAAAACTTAGTTTCTAATTTTTACTCACTAGTAATGACATTCTGCAAATATATTCTGTTTATTCTGAGTACTTTAAGCCATAATCCTGGCAAACTGTTGGTTGTAAACATATTGCTTTGGCATTTATCTAAGGAGTAAGTTTGCACACCCTACCAGTTCCCAAGACACTTCTTATTTTATCCAAGTAGTTTGAGGCTTTAGATAACAACCTGGCCTCTGTGCAATCAACCAATAAAAAGCCACTTTTGAAATTGGCCTGCCTCTATCTCCTCTGGAAAGGTTTTCATACTGTGTTGGATGTGGCCCCCAGGCACTGATCATTGCACATAATGTAATTCCTCCTCACACTGAAGGGCTTCACTACGTTTGTGGTGGATGATGGGAGAAAGTTGCTTTCTTTACCCACAAATTATCAACACCCCTTAAAAAGCATAATCAAAGCGTCACATTTTGATATTTTGACTTGGAAGACTGATCCAAAGGAAGGAGCTTCTTCAGAAGGCAGGGAGAGAAGAAAACATTAACTATGAGAGCTCATGCAAAGGCTGCAGAGGAATGGAGCTGTGTGAGACATACAGCAATAATGAAAGCAGCATTATGTGTAATCATGCAGGATATGAATGTGCTACATACTGGGTGCAGCAGTTATAAAGCAAGGTCTCTCCTGAACTAGTATCTGACATGGCTGCCCTTGCAACAGCAGGTCCAACTCTTTGTAATGTAATTGGCTATAAAAAGAGACGCATGTGCAAGAAGACTCTTTCTAAAAATTATAAAAGTAAAAGCTTAAAATAAAACAAACTCCATGTGCACAGTGTTTCCAATCCATTTAAGAAAGATAAAAACCATGTCAATACTTTGACATAAGCATATCTTCTGCATTTAGGCTATTCATATTTTGAAGAAAGCCAAATCATTAGTCTTTTGCTTCTTTTTTCTTGCAATGAACCTGAACAAGCATCTTAATTGCCAAAAGAACCACAAAAGAACAGCACAGCCTCACAAGCATTATTGTTAAAGAAATGTATTAAAACACCATTTTGTTTTATCAAGGCTTCTATCTTATAATAATACTGCCCTGAAGGAAAAATGCTATTAACATTCAGGTTAGTTGACAGTCTGAGCGTGCAATTAACCCACCTTTTCCAAAGAGCATTGGAGAGTAATCAAATGGAATCATGAGTGGGAAGGAACAGCAATCCTCTTTGCCTTAGTTATTATTAAGAGGATCTTTTTAAAAAGGGCAGCACTGCTTTAAGGTGAACTGGCTAACATGCAAAGTTACACTGTACACCTTTAATAAACCACACTCCTCCTGACTTCTCATGCAACAGAAAAACCTTCACAGGATGTGAGCTGGATATGATTAAACAGCTCTGCCACCTTCAATTCTGCCAAACAGAAAAAAAAAATAAAACGAAGAAGCTGCAGTATTTCTCATATAGCAGACAGAACAGAATGAATCCATTTCTTTTTTAATTCAAAAGAAATATGGGTGTTGCATTATTCTTGGGAATTTATAATGCCTTTTAGATGGCAGTGAAAAAATTTAAAACCACTTATGAACAGTATTTAGTGATCCAAACATTTCATTAACATACCACTGCAAAAGCAACACCATCGTGTTCTCATGATTTTAAGGTTTTGGGACCCAGAGCCCTTCACAGTGAAGACAACAGCAGAGGGGCAATAATAGGCCTGCATGCACAAATTACCCTTCTGCTTGGCTTGCAGAGCCAAGTCAAAGCTCAATTAATCCCTGTTAATTAGAGATAAACTTGGTAGATTGACTCAGTTGTTCTTTTTTGAGTCTGATAACCCCTGGTTTGGGAGTGAGGCGAAACGGGTGCGTCAGACAATCAGATCTCGGATCATCCCACAGGAAAAGCCTCTCAGAGATGAGAGCTAATCCACATTTAGTAGCTATTAAAATGGCAAACTTTGGAGACAAGCAATAGCTTATAAAAAATGTTACAAAGCTTGGTAATTAAATGTGGGAGGACAAAAATAAAAAAAATATATTAAGAAACAGTGATAATATGAGAGGGCTTAATGGGGCATATGTGCCCCATTAAAAAAGGAAAAAGAAAAATCAAACAATATATCAGATTATTAGAGAGAGATGTATTATATAATAAGATTTCATTGTGGTACATTATTCGGCATAAAAATAACACCCACTCTCCAATTCCATTATAAAAACATAATCATTAATGTACCTTTTATACTGATAATGAAGT
Source organism: Atherinosoma microstoma (assembly GCA_037177055.1). Lineage (NCBI taxonomy): Eukaryota > Metazoa > Chordata > Actinopteri > Atheriniformes > Atherinidae > Atherinosoma > Atherinosoma microstoma. Next base: position 12,543,905 of record JBBBVU010000007.1, on the reverse strand, counting down.
GATGTTATTGTTCTTTATATTACCCCTTCAGATGGCCAGAACACACTCCAGAGGGAGATGCTTTGTACCTTCACTAGGACATTTGGGACACATATCTAAACTCCCATCAAGAGCAACAAATAGTCAAATGATGCAAGAATTTTTCAAAGGATATCTTTATAGAAATGTTTTATACTAGTTGGACAACAACAGGTTCCTTTTAATCGAATAAAACTTATAGCAACTCTAGAAACTAACAGAAATTATTAGACTTTATATACAATATTTGTGGAAAACTATCAGTATGGCCAATAAACCAAAATTATATATATAATATTATGAGGACTTACTGAAAATGATCTGGTCCTTAGCAGGTCTAATAAGTAGGTTGATACAACTTTGGATGAACAATGAAAAATAATGTACTCAGCATTTGATCATAACTAAGCAGAAATGCTGCAGCCGCTGGTGAAAAACTAAGTACAGTAGCCTACTGTTCACATAGGAATTTAAAGGGTCAGTAGTAGCTAGGTGATGTTAATTATATGCTCTTGATTAACTGATTATCAGCAAGTGCAGAAGGTTTGGCAGCTTGTCTGTAGCATTTAGGTATGTTAACATAATGCCAAAGAGATGAAAATATTAGCTGTCAGTCAATCCAGGAAGGATTATAAAGCCTTTTAAGTTAATCATTCAACAGTGAAAAAGATTATTCAGAAGTGGAAAATGTTCAAAACAGTTGCCAACAGTCCCAGGAGTCAATGTCCCAGAAGACTGTTCAATACTCAGAGAAACTCCCAAAAAAAACAACACAAAAAAAACAAGAGCTTTATGTCAGACTTTACAGGCCTGAGCTGGCATATTAAAGTTCATGACAAGACAGTTACAAAAATACCGAATGAACAAGTATGGCTTTGTTGAAAGAGATGCCTTTTTGCTCTGAAAATATCTGCCTCAATTTTGCAAGTTCCTCTTCGGAACAAACCACAAATCTTAAAAAAAAAAAAACTCCTCATATCAGCTGTCAAGCACTGTGGTAGAGACTGCTGAGTTAGACTTGTTGGTTTAGTTGTTTGACCACGAACTTGTCTATATACCATACTATTCAAATGTGAGACCCTCAAATCACTTACAAGGGCATTGATCCCAAGCACACCAACTAATCAACAACATTATGGCTAAAAAAGAAAAGTTGTTGCAATGGTCCAGTCATAGTCCAGGCCGCAGCTCAACTAAAATGCTGTGGCAAGATTTAAAAGTACTATACATAAAAGAATGCCTGCAAACCTCAGTGAATGAATTTATTGCTACTAAAGGTGGTTCAACAGGCTATTGAATTATGGGTTATAGTTAGTTTTTGCTCAATAAATAATTATGTTATAGAGATAGTATGCAACATGCTGTTTGTATGCTTATCCAAGATTGTTTTTTGATTTACTTCTTTTGCCGTAGTTTCCTGAGAGACACAAACAAAATGTTAGTGTGTATTTACTTTAGCATGGCAGCATTTGTATTTGATTTTAGACATTAAGGATACATTACATCATTAAATCTCTCTGTTAACTATTGAGCAATCTCTTAATACATGCAAACATATGCCAAAGACAAATATTCTAACAAATAATGTAATAGGTCAATGACATTGATATTACCCCTAAATACCACGTATCTTTCCACAAACCTCCTCTATGTTCTGTTGCATGAAAAGCAGCTACTAAACATTACAAAATATCCTGTTATACCACTACAAGAAAGTTTGCAAAATCCAACAGCATTTACTCACAACTACATTTTCTAATAAAAACCGTCAACATCTTAGCAATAGCTTAGAACCAAACAGCAAATTATGTCTCATCCAGCATATATTCTTTTACAAAAACATATGTAAGGCTAGAATTTATATAAATGAGTGCAGGTATTTCATTGACTAATTGTTACAACAAACCATCAATGATCAGCACTTGAGTGAACAATGGAGATGTGATATTGCAATGTGCAGCTTACACAACGTATGATTCAGGGTCGACAGTTTTCTTTCCACATTTAAGGGACTCCTACTGCCATAAGTCACTGATGCCTGGAGGGATTTTCTTTTTTCCACCTGCTGCCCCCACAGAGCGATAAGCCTGCAACGGCGATCCTGATGCTGTGAGGGATGCTGTTTCTTGCTCACAGGAACAGTCAACAGTGTATCATTTGCCAAAAAAAGACTTGAATCAAGGGTGCTGCAGGTGTGAAAGACCTGATCCCCAAATCATGCCAGATTACTGCCAGAAACAGGGACAGAAGGATAGGAGCCAAGCAGTGAATAAAGACAGGAGTGCCTTAAAACATTTTCCTGTAATCTTGCCTTTCCTCTTATTACTTCATCATAGACTTGCATAACCAGCATAGACTGACTCAAATTTTCATCACTCATCTTCTATGTTTTCACGAACACAGATTACGTTCCTTATCCAGCTCAAGTCTAAAGAACCTTTTTAAAAGACGAAGAAGAACCTTGAGTGAATTATTTCCTCCCTTGGCCTTAAACTCAAAAGCCTCATGAGATGAATTGTGTGGACTTTTTAAAATGCATCTTTAGCTGCTGTTAACACATCATGTGGGTTCCTGAGAGCCCTTGTGTATTGGTTTCTTGCCCCCCCCCCTTCACACACATACACATACCACCCCCAATCCTCCATGTCTGGACAGCCCACATCAGGTCTGAGTCAGGAGGTGTTTCATCTGTACTGTGACTCAACATCAGAGACAGTCAAAAGTTGTTGGCAAACCCCCTTTCTCCTTCCACCCACACACATCATCCTAGCCAACGCTTGCATCTAAACGTTTAATAAAACTACAAACACGGAACTATTTAGCTTGACACCAAAAACTGAAAATGCAGCATAGACAAGAAAACAATGCAGCCAAATCAGCAATCAGCTATAATAAAGGAAGACATGTACGCTGACTCTAAAGATGCCTGTAGCTAAAACTCTGAAAACAGCAAATGGTATAACTGCAGCAAAATGAAAGCATCATGTTCCCATATCCAGTACAATGCTGAGAGGATGTTTTTTAGACCAAAGGAAATTATTGTAAGCATAATTATTAAAAATATCTCCAAATGTATTTAACGTGTAAAGTTTTACAATTTCATTAAAGCAGCTATTATTTGTTCTGACTGTACAATTAAGCACATACTGTTTTCAGCTCAGCCATAGGTAGCCTCTAGCCACGTTCTTTATGACCCAAACTGGTAAAGAAATGAAGAGATTGAAATGTAATCATTGTAATAGAGGACAAAAATATACATGATATTACAGCTTGACACAACGGTTGCATCTCTAATATACCTTTTTTTTTCTTTTAAATGGATCCACATTCTTTACCATTTTCAATGTTAGTCTACTGTTTGCTTTTCTCAGGTCCTTTGTCTCTTCCTCCTTGTCTTCCTCCATCCTCAGTTTTTGCTTCAAGAGATATGACCTCTGACCTTGCAGGTGAGTGCTATTAAACATCTTTCAACAGGCAGCTGGTAAAAGAGTATATTCTTAGTTTTTTCTCTTTTAGTCTCAGTTTTCTGCAAGACAGAGGCATTTCCAGGGAAAACAAACAAAATGTACATTATTATATAACTTCTTAACATTCTGGAGAAAGGCAATGGTACACTAAAGGAATTTAGATCTACTTTATTTTCAGTTGATTCCCATTTTTTTTTTTGTCATCAAAACTTTTGAGTAAAGAACCAAGTTTAAGAGGATAACTAAATGTTGATATAAACGGCTATGCATGTAATTTTTGCCATCATACATTACCTTGTACAGCCAGTTGAGGTAAATATAGGATTTATTCTGAGTTTAATATAGATTATACTCAGGTTTGATAATAGGATTATTGCTTTAATGTTATGATGGGGGTATGAAGAGGTCTTACATAGTCAGAATCACTAGCATTACTGTTATTGCTTAATGCAAAATTCTAAATATGGATTTGGTGTGGGGAGAATATAAATGCTTTACTGCTAATGAAAAAACAAAAACAATACATGAAGGCACATGTTGTCTCAAGCTTTCAAAGTGGGATCGGTACCCAGAAGAATTCACACAAGGCTAATCTAGGTACTTACATCGGAACAAGTAAGCTTTGAGGGAGCAAAGGGTCAATGGACTCTCAGAGGAAAAATCAAAGCTGTCATTTGAGTGAGTTGGCCGATTTATAGTTTTCTATTATCACCCATCTGCCATGGTTCCTCAGTGGGATTATTGTCCATGTAAACATTACAAAGTCTTTATTTGATATTGATCAGATCACTTGATTTAGTGGATTTAAAACAAAAGCTTGAATGTTAAATAAAAAATATAACTGGTGGCAACAATTATTGTCCCATAGTAATGGCCTGCTGATGTTTGACTGGAGTGCCTCAGTCAATACTATATTTTATAGGCCCCATGCTGCTCACTTTCACTTCAAACACTGTGGGGTAGGTTTCTTAAAGTCCTCATCCTGGTTAGAAAATCATTGAAAATGTTTACTGTTTTCCTTTGACTTTATTTCTGCTTTTTCTGAAGAAGCCAGAGTAGGACTCAAGTTTTATGTGATTCAGCTGCAGAATGTACCACATTTGGAAAACTGACTATTCACCCTGTAAACATTACAAATTTGTAGTCATTGTTGGACAGTTATTTATGACAAATGAAATTATTATGCAGTTTTTAAATAATTCAAGCGTACTTGTATAATGTAATTAAACATTTTCTTTTGCATTTATTTATATTTATCTATATAATCTGTATGCCAAGAATCTGTAAACATTTTGCTGGAGAGTAAACAGGAGAGGAATCCTTGTGCTTTGTTAATTTCTTACTATTTTGTTTGCTACTAATAAGTATTTAACTTATGTTCCAATATGTTCTTGCAAATTACAGCTGTGTTTCTTTCAGCATGGTCTTTCTGTACATCAGAAAAAGAAAAAAATTGAAAAAATATTTGAGATACTGTATTCTGCTTTTTTTCTGATGAAATGAATGAGGAATTGTTTTTGAAAAATAAATATAACCTAACAACATTCGCATGAAAACTCCTCAACATTAGTACTAGTAAGATATTGTGTTTTTTCCTCGACATGCATGTACATACTACAAGGAATGACATACACTGCGTCCTATGTAACTCACATATTTAATAGTTGGCACTCTTCCAAACAATTGTAACTGACATATTGATGTTATAAGTTTGTGTTTACCCTTCAAGAAACAAGTTAAACTTGAGTGACACACATATTCCTCATCTATATTTAGTCCTATAATTAATTATCCTATGACAAGTTTCCATTTCATACTTTTGAATAACCCATGAGGAAAATCCCAGTTGTCTCACTGTATCATTCACAAACTTCTCATTTGGAACAATGTCAGGAAGGAAAGTGATGGCAGTAACATGAGAAGGGGAAAAAGGGGAAAATAGAAATCATTAAATTTGAATATGGATCCGTTGGAGCTGCTTGTCAAAGGCAATAGCCACAGGCTTCGTTCAGTCAAACAAGAGTGAGTAGAAATGTGTTTCCATTGCCAATAGCTGTTCAGGTAATGTCACAGCATAAACAGTGTTGACTTGTGAGAACAGTGCATAACAATGTAGTTGGAATCTAATCAAAGTAAACATGTTCAAGTTTAATTACGTAGCTTACTCTGTTGCAGATTGCCTCTAGTACAAACACTGATTAGCAAACAGTTTAAGCAATTTTAGAAATATTCAAGTTGGAGAACAGGGAAAAGTCCAATACTGTAAAAAGCAATGTAGTTTTTTTTTTAAAAATTTTAAGTGTTATATTGAGTTATCTTTGTTTTAGAAAGCAAGCTTGATTGAAATAGCTCTGCCCTGGTGGCCGTCATTATAAGTTAAAATAAAACAAGTCCTGCTCTGTTGGTTCCCTTGAGCGTTTACCGAATGATTAACAGCCTTTATACTAATCAATAAAACACACTTAGTCCCTCTGGGATTTTGTGATGGAAGCAGCCAGAAGAAAATACACATTCAGCTATAAATGTTAAATACAAGACTAGGAAATAGTTACAACAGCTACATACTCTGACTGTTTTGTTATTTGTGAGAAACAAAAGTTGCAATTAAGGCACATACGGTAAAAAGGCATTAACAAAGGTCTAACAAAGTGATCCTTAAAATTTTAGCTCATTCATTTTTTAATATAACAAGCCAAAAACAAGTCTGTACATTTTTGTATATTCTAAAAAAAGGGCCCTTTTGTACTTAACGGTTGATTTAACAGTAAAACTCCGGCTATCATTTTAATAGACTTTATTTAGAAAAATGATCTAAAATGACCTCCACTCTCTTTTTTAACTTTCTTCTATCAGCCTTATTCTGTTTCATGTCTCCTTAAAGTTTCTTTGTTTTGTATGTGTGTGTGTGTGTGTGTGTGTGTGTGTAGCAAATAATCCATCCAGGGATTGTGTAGCTTTCTACACGGCATCTTTTTAGCTAACAATAGCCCTGGGTGATTAGTTTAAGCACTGGGATACTGGGATACAGTTTGGTGTGGGAAGCTTATATTCTAACAGCAGGTCTTCCAAAGTGTTCAAGGTAATTTCTGTATGTGAAATTTTTGATGTGTACTTCTAAATCAGTACACATTCCCCTCTTTCTCAATTTCAATCAAAATGTGTGAAAAGTTGACTTAATAAAAAAAAGAAAAAAATATATATTTATATTTTTTTATATATATACTGTAAGTAGAATTCCACCTTGATAATCTTAAAGCATAAGATGCCATGAACACTATAAAACGTTTTACTCTTTTTAAAGACAAGAGCTGGCATTATTGCATTTTTCTCCAACCAGCTTACACTGTTTGCTAAACAGAATGTGACTAACATAACACTTTTTGTTTTTCCCGATCAGATAAAGGAGTCCACAGACAGATAGCACATCTTGTTTGCCTTACTGCACTTTGAGCACCTAACAAAAAAGGAGACATGCAAGCATCATCTGTGTATTTGTAGGTCAGATGACAACAGATCCTCTGATTTTAGTCACACTGTAAATATTTGATGATGTTGTACTTATTTTAGGTCATGAATGTAAATAATAAAGACATAACTCAAATAACTGTAATTTTTAAGGGGCAAGGAAAAAAAGCTTCTGAGACATTTTCCTGAGTGACTCTATTTGTACCATAGATGCTTTGAGTATTGTCACCACAACCACTTCCTTACAGTTAAAAGGTTGTTGCCACCTAGAGATCTGATGTAGGTTTCATCAAAGGCCTGCTTATTGAAGATAAGCTAAAATTAAAAAGGCAATTTGTCATGATACTTCAGTGATTTCTCCAATCGTTTTCCCCATCCTGAATGCTAACTTTGTCTGCTTATATTGACATCTTTCTCGACTTTTCACAGGTATCTGATTGAGAGGAGTAGCTTTGATTATTGCAGAAGGCCATAAAAGGCAATACTGAAAAGAGGGGGTGGTTAATAATGTTTTAATATGAAAACAGATTAAGAAAAATTATCTTAGAATTTATCTGTTAATCTTTTAGCTCTCCTACAAAAAGTTATTAAGGTGCTTTCAAGACTGCAGTGTAAATAAGACACTGTCAGTCCGCAAAATACTGTCTATGTTGGATTCTCTAAAGAAATGTAATTTTATTTCTCAAAATTATTTAAGTTTTTAGGTAACTGAATTTGTGATTTGATGTCAAAGAAATATATACATTAAAAAGCTTAAGAATTTTTAATCCAGGTAAACTGCAACAGTGGGAGGAATTAGATTTTTAGTTTTGAGCTTATCTTTCCGAGCAGCTGTTTTACAAGGCAGCAGCACCTTATAGCCTCTGTTTGGCCAACCTGCAGCACATCTCAGAGTCCATCTGCTGGTGCTCCCAGAGCACATACGCCTGAAATACTTTTTCCACCTGTTTACTTACTTAAAGATTTTGACAGATTGTGCTGTAATAGAGACATGTGGACATACTTATTCTGCAGCTGAGGCACAAACTTCTTTGGCCATTTTGGCCAAGTTTATATCTGCTTACAACAATAATCTTGACCCAGCCACCTTAGCCACCAAGCAACCTAACAATTTGTTCTGTGTAAACACAGTGATGGATTGGGCATTTTTCACTCTATAATTTAAAGGACCAGTTGCTGGGGCAGTGTAATTCTGAGATAAAATATCTATATCCAATAAAAAGACTGCAGAGCATCACAAATTGATCTCAATTACTCTGATTCTAGCCTTATGTATATTGACTTATAGGTGAGTAACTGATTTTCATTTACATCAAGTTGTCTCACATTGATACCAGACTGGTTCAATCATATGGTGACAAACCTGGGATGACCCCAAAGTTTAACTACTAACCAAGGGGCAACCTCCAGCTTAGAAATGAGAAGCCTATGTGGAAGTGCCAAAAATTGCAGTTCCCCCCTCCTCCA
>JBBBVU010000007.1:12503718-12515057 GCA_037177055.1 Atherinosoma microstoma | reverse complement strand
TAAAGGACAAACCCAGTCCATTTTAGTTTTAAAATCACAAACACAAAATAAACCAAATATTTTACCATGCTCATAGTTAAATGAAACCATTTGCAACTTGTACAAGGTCAGATTGAAAACAGATTTAATCAAGATGAACTATTTTCATCACCACACCCACAGAATGTAAAAGTCCTGACATTTTATGGCTTTATATGTGCTTTGAACAGAGATCTGTAAAAGCAAATTGACTCTCAGCAACATTTAAAGTGATGTTATATAAAATATAAATAGAACAGAGTTGTGAATTTACAGCAGTACAGTTAAAGTGGTTCACATTTTTAAGTGCTAAGGTGAGCCCTGTCCTTCTATATCTCACACTGAGATGCAACTTAAAAAAGGCCTGTCTAAAGGCATTAACTACTTTAATGCCCTCAACTTTTCACTTAATGTTTTAGAACTCAATCAAATCTTTGCAAAGAACAGACTATTCCATAAACAAATGCAGCCACATTTCTGAATTTGCACTAAAATAAGCAGTTATGACACTTACAGGTATATTACATTTCTAGTTCTCTCTTAATGTTACACACTTGAAAAGTTGACAAATAATCCACCAGAATTTCAAATTTCAGGCTTTAATTCGCTTAAAACCAGGAACCATCCCCCAGAGACCACTAAATGAGATACGCTTAGTTTAACTTTCTTTTGGTTTCAGAACGTGGATAAATTCATAATGATGCCCTTTTACGACCTGATAATTTACACAATCAGGTTGAACAAATTGATTGTTAAGAACTTACGTAAGTGAAATGTGCTGGTCGCAATTATCAAACAAGATAATTATAATTCATCCCTTTGCAGGTCTGCACATTATGGTTAATCTCAACTTGGCACCGATTGTGGTTCCTCCATTGCCCTTTACACAGTGCTGATTCCTGAGTAACAAAAGAAACAGGATTTCTAACTCTTTTAAACATTTTCTATCATTATATCAGTGCACTGTATAGAGTCAATGGCACATTTTTCACTCTTTCTGCTCTTAGTAAACAGCTGGAGGCTTTGCTGACTACATAAATCCTGTGGGATGGACTCCTTTTGAGTCATTATTTCACTGTTAGGGGTAAAGTGCAAAGGACTCACAGGTCAGTATTTGGCCATTCATATCACCCTGAGGCTTCTCAGTCAATGTGAATTCTGCATCTACGTGCAATACCGCAAAGACTGAAGCACACAATGCTGAGAAATGTATCTTACTATTTTCTGACCTCTGATAACTCAAGCCATTGGATTAGCATGTCCCATCTATGCAAGCTAGCACCAGTTAGATTCTTGATTGGATTCTTAAATAATCTTTATATTGTATATCACAGTATATTGACAATTAAAGAGTATATATTGACGCAATATTGACAACATAACTGTAAAATGAATAAATAAACATACGTGCAAAAAAAAGACAACAGGGGACGGTAGATGAAAAAAAACCATTTGGTGGTTACAATTAATGTTTATAAATGTACAATGTCCCCATATAAATAAACCAATAAACAAACAATGAGGAAGGTTAATTCTAGAAAAAAAGAAAGAAAAAAGAGCATATAAATATAGCTCTACCAGCATTTGCGTGAGTCCTCAGAGTAAACATCAAAAGCCTTCAGCCAAAGCAAACATTTGAAAGGCATGCAATCACATATCTTCTATGGGTCAAACACTATAGTACAAGATAACTCTAAGGCTAGATTCTCTCTGAGTATTCATCACCAAGAAGCTCCCTTTTCATATCCAGGAGAACAATAACAGCAAGACACAGCAGTATATTTACATAGCTTGAAGGACAATTCCTGATTTTACATAATTGCTATCCATGGGTATCTATTCAGTGCTGGAGCAAATAACTGCTCCTGGCAGAGCATTTGGGGAAAATGTAATGTTGATGAGTTTTCCTTTATAAAGACAGGATTTTCTGTGGCATAAAATCTATTTCACAAAATCCATTTTCTACTAATATATAACTCCTTTTCAACCACTGTTTACAAAGTTTTGAAGTTTCTAATACATTTATCAAATTAATCATATAATCACATTCTAACAATTGGTGGGTCAGACTTGTGCCAAATGCTGCAAACTGATCCAAATTTCCAGTGTAGAAAACTCCTGACATGTCCCAATGGATAAACTGATAAGGAGAAAGAAAAAAGATTGGCAGAAAGCTTAGAGGACCTAGTTGGGCGTTAGGCTCCCTGCCATTTTGTGGTTTCATATGTACTTTGTGCTAAGAACTCTCACAGCAAGATGAGATACACTCAGCATTCCTGTCAAAAGCAACAAAATCAGCAGTGTTGCTTTCTGGAAATGTTGTCCTCTTTTTTCCCCTAGCTCTGCAGGGCATCATCACATTGACAGTTCTCTCTCCACACTTCTTTTTTTTGGTATTGTTTGTGCTTTCATTATAACAACTCATCTTCATGTACCGTCTATAATTTGCCATTTGTGGTCGCCTATGGGGGCCTTATACTGAAACGATGATTGAAATAGACAATGATAAGTGAGGCTTTAGTTCTATCTGGGTACACAGCAGTGTGCACTGAGACACAAAATGATGTGTTTAGTCTTTAAAGTAATTCCGACTGCAACTGTGTCATAAAACGAGTGAATGAATCTCATGGGAATGCATTTTAATCCATTCTTATTAAATGCAAATGAGCAACTTTTAATGTTTTTTTCTTCTTTGTTTCTTTGAATTTGTAGAGCTTGTAGATGGACAAAAGAAACAAGCAATTTATGTGTCTCTTGGGGTGGATTTAAACTAAGACTGAATCACTTAACTTTCAGGATACCCAAGTCTGTAGGTTCTTGCTGAGGATGAGACATGCGACTGTGTTTGGAAAAAAGGTCAATCCTGGTGCAAGTGGTTTTTCCACATACATTACCAAGCTGGTGGCTCACTAAACTCAGGTTTAAACTATTTTTATCCCCTTAGAGGGGGTGGATGAAGAAATTTCGTGGCAGCTTACAAGTTTTTTTGTCAGACAATGTACGATAAAATGTCAAAGACTTCCAGCCATCTTGTGGTTTCACTTCTACATAGAAGTTTAACAGCAAGCTGTGATGCATTCAGCAACATCCAATGCGTGGCATCATATACATTGTAAAGGGAACAGTTGCAACAAAAAACTCCAAGGAACTCTTTTTTAAAAGATAACTAAAATGCCTTTATTCTTTTGGTATAGTTATAGTGACCTCTAAAAATACTGATGCGTTTCAACCCACTGGCCTTCGTTAGGGAGTAAAACAGATTAGTTCAAGGTGTATTTCTAGTGGAATTCCACCAAAAAGAATTCTCCAGCTGTAAATGTAAAGGGAACAGTGTTGTATATTTACACACTACAAGTGGTTGTGATTTTTATGTGATTTTTGCGTTCTGGACTCATTTGATGGCACTGTGACATCTATTATGTGCATATCTGGAGCGGTCGCTGCCCAGCAGTGTCCCAAAGCTCAGAAACTGTACTGAACAACTTTGTCATCCGGGACGCATGCGTGACGTTGCAGCTGAGTTCCACTGCGGATATAAATGCACCGGCATGCGCAATGTGGCTGATTCAGCAAAGAAACACAAGAAGACTTTGTCAGATGAAGAGAGGAAAAAAAGAGAGAAAGACACAGACTATAAAATATGATAAGAGATAAGTAAAGACTGTCTTTTAGTGGCTGGAAAAAGCATACAGTAGGAGGTAGGATGCAAGATGGATGCTGACTTAGCCATAGATAGGGGGCACGTCACGGATATAATTGCAAAAGTTTTGAAGTGCGTCTTTAAGTGCTAAGGTGAGCTCTAATCTTCCACTGTTTGACCTTGAGATACGACATCAAGAAAGTTCTCTCTGAAGGTGTTACCTACTTGAATTGTGCCTTCAGCTTTAAAATAGTTATTTCATAAAGTACTCCATACTTTCACAGACACCAGATTATTTTAAGATTGCAGACTAACACTGAAAGTTTTTTTTTTACTACTGTAAATACAGCCTCATCTATTACACATCAGGCAGCATTCTTCACTCTACATCTGAGTGTTGTAAAAATCTCAAGTGCCAGAAGACTATTTGGAAATTTTAAAATAACCCATGCCTCTATTTGTATCCATGTTACTCCTCTCTTTAATGCAATCATACTTCTTTCATTCCTTAGCTCAAATAAAAGGCAAAGCAACAGACACGGCAGTCATTTAAACTCAAAATGAACTTCAGCCGCAAACGGGAATGAGCTTTTCAGTATCATAAAGAATCAAAGGTTGATATTTCTAACACAGTTATTACCATGGTGCATCTGAGAGGTGGGTGTGAGTAAGCAAAGATGAATGTACTCATTCCACACTCCACCCTACCATTCAATTCAGTGGAAGTGTCCTTGTATGTGTAGCCACTCTTGAAGGATATGCTTGTCTGAGTTCTGAGGCTGTGCACTGAAGGAACAGGCAGCAGGCAGACAATCACAGAGGAGTTGAGTGCGTCCATTAAAGCTGTCAGTTAGTATGGGCCTTGATTAATTGCATGCTGCACAGTGGCAAATTAAGGTAGATCTCAAGCCAAGCCCTTTCAAATAATTAGGAAAGAATAGATTGCCAGAGAGTGTAGGGTGAAAACGGGCTGCCTAATGTCACTCAGGCTGTCTTACATGTAATAAAAGGTCTTACACTGTTTAAGCACAGGCAATAATTGTGTCTGTGAGTGTTTTGAGGAGTGCTGTATTTGTATGCATGAGCCTGAAGATGTAATGATTGTGCTGATGGTGGATGCATTTGTGTGCCTTCAATGGCCCTTTTTTGGTAGGCTTGAATGTACATTGTATAAGTTATCCGTATGAAATATGCATGAGTTTCTTGTTACTTTACATTTGCATTTTTACATGTTTACAATCAAAGAGCAATGCAGCATAGTAGTACATCATAGGTGACACTTATCCCATATGCCTTTGGAGCCAACAGTGCTTTGCATTGGGTCTTAACAAGCTGCCTTTCATACAAAATGACATCACTACAGATGTGTATGGAGGACCAGGATTTAAAATGTGTTATTACAAAATACTTTGCAATTAGATTTTTTTTTGTATGAATTAATTGTTGAATTTGAAATTATATTAAGCAATCAATACTTTTATTTCCCAATTAATTAATCATCATGAAAATACTGAATTGCTTTTTCAAAGACCCTCCTGGTCCTCCATAGATGTGGTCCCACCAGCCTTTTATTATCTGATGATGCTGGAGGTGCAATAAGGTCTTGCTCCTCCTGAAGAGGATGTTGGAATCAAATAGGCACAGCCACATCCTGAATTCAACGAACAATGCACTCTAGGGGAAAGGTGAACACAATTTAAACATAATCTGGACATTCTTGTTGTTGCACCAGCAAAACCATTTCCCACAGCCTTTCTCAACACATTGCAACAATTCCCCAGTGGTGACTTAATCCCACCAGTTATGGCCTTGATCTCAAACACAAAATCTCCTCTGTTTCGCAGAAACATTGGCTTTCTCAGCCAGTCCACCTCTGCATGTGACTTTTCTACCATACATTAAATTCTCTGTCTCCTGTCCATGTGATGGAACTAATTCACTTCAGCTTTAATCAGTGCAGCTGTCCTCACTCTCCAAACAACAATACATGCTTCATTTGCACTCACATATTAATTCCTCCATGAATAATGATTTTAGGTTTCAAGTCACAGTATTCTGACTTTCTATGTATTGCAGGGTTTTGACAGAAATATTTTGAATTCAAAAGAGCTATGAAGATGCAGACATCTACAGCTATAACTGTTGATGCAGCTAACTTGCTGCTTGCAGGTGTAAAGCAGATGTCTCATTTGCTAGATTTGCAATAAATGTCTTTGTGAAGATTATTCAAGTCTGGTAAGTTGCGTGGTGAAACCTCTACAGACTATACTTGTTTTTAAGCATGTCTGAGGTCTGACATGGGAGACATCATAAGCACCTTGAACTTGCCATGTACCTCTAACTGTTGTTGTTTTGCTTGGTAAATTAGCCAATTGATAAGAGGCTACTGCTAGGAGTACCTTTATGCATGATTTGAAACAAGATTTAAGAGTCACATCCACATAAATTATATTACTTATGATTTACGAGTTTCCTCTGCAGGGTGCAGGCTCTCCCTTAGAGATAGTGTGAGAAGCTTGGTCATCTGGGAGGGGTTCAGAGTAGAGCCGCTGCTACTCTGCATTGAGAGGAGCAGTGAGATGAGGTGGCTTGAGCATCGTCTGGGGTTGCCTGCTCTAGCTGCTGCTCCTGTGACCCAATCCCAGATAAGCAGTAGAAGATGGATGGATTTACCAGCAGAATATTATAGAGAGCATCAGAGATTTTAAGAGATGTTTTTACTCAGTAATGTAACCATCGCCTTCTGACTCTTTTGAAAAGAGTGAGGAACCTTGAAGTTATCTCAGTTCATATTCCAAACAGAGCTCTTCACTGTCAAACTACAGGTCTACTTGTGGTTCCCAGAGTCTCTAAGTGTAGAATGGGAGGTAGTACCTTCAGCTATCAGGCCCCTCTTTTATGGAACCAGCTCCCAGTTTGGGTTCTGGAGGCAGACACCCTCTCTATCTTCAAGAATGTTTAAAACCTTCCTTTTGGACAAATTTATAGCTAGGGTTGGTTTGCCATTATTTATGCTGCCATAGGCTTAGACTGCTGAGGAATATCCCACTTCCATCCTTTTTCACCTCTACTCTTTATTTTCAATGTATAAACTCATGACAGTATTGGCATCATTAACTTGGCATAATCAACTCCTCTTCTCTATCAGCAGGTCTCCCTGGCTAAAAGTGTTGGTGCCTGTTGATCTCTCTTTTCTGTCCTCTCCATCCCAACTGGTCAAGGCAGATGGCCGCCCTCCCTGAGTCGGGTTCTGCCAAAAGTTTTTTCTTCCTGTTAAAATTGAGATATTTTCTTTTCCACTTACGCCCGCTACCCCATGCATGTTCAGGATGGGATTGAATCAAAGTCAAGAATTGATGCAATCTTTTGGTTTCCTTAGCAAGGTTATTATTTATTATGAACTGGCTTGTATGAATACTCATTGGATCAAAATGAATTGGCTCAAATTGATTTGTCTGTAAAGTGCCCTGAGATGACGTTGTTTTGAATTGGCACAGTACAAATAAAGCTGAATTGGATTGAACTGAATTTAAAAAAAAAGCTGAGATCCATTAAGTTGAATCTTTTGTTTTATGCTGTGGTCGATGTGCGTGGATAACACTCCCTTAACTTTCTGGATATTGGATTTTTCTAAAGTTCTTGCACATGATTTGCTGTTAACATCTATCTCTGCATGTACAATAAAAATCCCCATAATTACCTACAGGCACATTCTGTATGCCAGTACTTAACCTTTTGGACCATGTAACTTATTAAATTACACAGCATGGTTCAAAACAAGACTAGGCACTCAACAATATGCATTGGTATGTGTAGGGTTAGGACTGAGGTAGTAAACAGACAAGACTGCTAAAGGGTCTACAACAGGAAGAGCCACCAGTGGCCTTTACATATTGTTCAACAACAATATGTTGATCCTGCAAGGAAGGCCACAGACTACTTATAATCAGGAAGGACTTAATCTTGTTACAGACAGGCATTGTGGAGTCTGTTAATAATGATGCCTTCCTTCACAAGCGGACTATTTCTTTTTTTGCTTCTTTTCCGAGACTGCTGACTTTTAGACTACACAGCTCCTCCAGGTGGAGTTTGTTAGAGAATTAAAACAAGACCAAATTAAATATGCACCTCTAAACACAGAATGAACTTATATTGCTCGGGGAAATACCAAGTAATTAGGGCCATGTGGTTGCGCAACTTTGTGTTTATTATCAGGGTCGGCATCTCAAAAGACCTGCAAGGATTGGCATGGTCAAATAAACATAATCAAATTTTCATTTACTCTCTTTTTTGTGAAGAATCATTTTGTACCTGCCCACATGCCCTGTGTGACTTGTAATTTCAGGCAAAAACGAAACAGGGGTTATGCACCACAATTAAATTGCATTCATTCAGTCAGATTAAATCCAAAGCTACCAGTTTATGAATAAAGTTAGATCTACTTATAGTTTTTGGGCATTCAAATAGCTTTCGGAAGATAAGAACCAAGTTTTTAGATGGCAAGAAAGCACACTTCAACCACATATTTGACAGCAGACTGGCATTACCAAATCTATCTTGATAACAACTGTCAGAAATAAATTCTATTGCAAAAATAGATGACAAAGTCTGTTTGTCCTGCAGCTGATCTTTGCACAGTAGTTGGTCAGGCATAGTGGTAAAGGGTCACAACAAGCCACCACCTTTGTTCTAACTGTCCTCTTTTATGACAGACTGCACATGAGACTGGAAATACTCAGCCCTGCTAAGGCTTCAGCGGGTATCAGTGGGGCAAAGGGTTCAGAGGCTGACATATGCTGAGACAAAGGCACTAATGCCAGTAATATCTGTCAAATGTGGAAAGGTTTTCAGTGAAACAAAAAAGGTTCAAATCTAAAAACGTAATGCCCTACAGAAATATGAGCTACTATGGCATTAAAGGCTGCACAGATGCACAGAAAAGTCCTAATACTAGCTCAAGATTAAGTAATTCTAAACCCAATATCAGATATGTTTGGCCTGGATCTGAACCTTCCCTTGAAAGGAGTTTTCTACGGATGCATCTCCATGCTTCATGTTGACAGTTGTGAAAGGAACATATGCAGAGATTTACAGAATTTTTCTATTTTATATCTAATTTTTTTTCCATCTCTGTTTTGAAATCAATTCCAAACAAGAGTTGGAACATCCCATCAACCTCCATGGCACTCGCAGGTGCAGCATTTATATAACACATTCTGCAAATCATGTAAAAAGACATATTTATGTAAACTTCAATTAGAGTCCAAATGGACTCTTGTTTAATAATGTTCAGCTGTGTTATGTTTGGTATGCACATATATCCAAACTGTAAAAGAGGGAGCTGCAAGGGCAAGACAAATGTCCTCTTTCAAACACAGCTGGGGAGAACATTTTACAGTTGAGAGGCCTACTGCTGTCTGCTGCAAATACCCACCACAGTGACAGCCTTTAAAAACCATACTGATAACAGTTAGATCTGCCACATGTTATGGGTTTTTGAATTGTGACTGTTTGTCACTCTCCCATTTCTCTTTCACTTTCTCATAAAACAACAAGCTATTTTCTCCGCAGCCAGAGCGTAAACTTCATTGTCAGCAGATCTCAGCATGTGTCTTTCAAACGTTGATCAAATGGCGCCCGAGATGCGGATTCCCCAGGAAGTCTACATTGTTTTTTGTTATCCAATTTAAACAGTGGGTGTACTACACCTCAGCACAATATTGGAATTATTAATGTCAACAGGAATAAGGGGGGGCCGGCAAAAATTCATTGAGTTATAGATGCAGCGTTTGAATAAGAGTATGGGGAGAGTGATGTGGTGTGACAAAAGAAATACAGAAGATATGCCACCAGGGAGCACTATAATGAAAGAACAGCTGAGGAGAGGAGGAGAATATGGTTTGGATTCAGCATATTATAGTAAGAGGGTTGTGTATGTGCAAGTGTATTTTGTGCTTGCATGGCTAGTGTGTTCGCTTGCTTGTGTTGGGTCCTGCTTACAGGGCCTCAGCCAACAAAGATGCAGCTTGAATTCTTGTTGCTCTATCAAAGCCCCTGGAGTAATCTCTCATAAGAACTGAGTGTGGACAGGCAGGAGGATGGCCATTTCATTCAACTGTATTAAATCCCTACACTCACAAACCAGTATACCTCAGCGTGGGAATGCAATTCTAGAGGGGATGTGGGTACAACAAGCAAAGAAAAAGAAGAAAAAAAGACAGAAGTATTCATAAAGGTAGTGTTGACACTTAAGCCAAGATTGGAATGAAGAATAAAGGATGGCAACACGCCTCAGTGATTGGCCAGTAGAGGAACTCCCCTGCGTCCAAGAAGATATGTCTCCCCTTCTCATCATGGTGGGGCAATTTTGTCCCGGTTATAGCTCCTCTATCTTCTCCCAAGCTACTCCTTATTTCAACATTTCAATTTCCTCCCCCTGTGCAGTCACTGAGTGCTAACCTACTTCAGCCTTTCTATCAGGCAAGAGAGAGTGAGGCAGAGAAGAACAGAGAGAAATACAGCAGAGGAGAAGAGCTACTGAGCTCTCAATTCAGTCCTGTTTCCGGTTCAAAATGACAAATGCTATGAGGTGAGGTGTTGTTAAGATCTTTGCCTCATGAACTGCATATAATAGCAAAAAGCAGTTGAGAGAACTTCTTAGTTCCTTCTCATTTTCAACAAAGAAGATACAACTGCATCTAAATAAGAAAACAAAGTTCTACTGAGCTACAACTCCTTTTGAAAGAATCTGTAGTTTAAGCCCACTTTATTCATCTAATTTTAATCTAGTTTAACCTAATTATTTTCCAAGATGGATGCTTTTGAAGTACAAAGTTTGCAAAATGCTGCTGACATTGAGGCAACTCTTGGTAATGAATAAAAAAATGAATAAGTAAACAATAAAAAGATATCTCAGAGACAAAATTATTTAAAATTGATCAGGTTTACAAGGATGCATTGTTTCCATACCAAATAAATATGACCCAACTTTTTAAATTACTACTTGTTATTGTTTGATATTGCACAAAACATAAAAATTATATGAGAAAGTAATATAAAAAGTAGATGAAAAAACAAATTTCCAACCTGAATTAATCAAAATATGATCATTAGTTTTATTCAACATTATACCATATGTACTAACATGCACACTGAATGAACTCAAACCTAAAGGTTAAACCTGTTGATGGGAAACACTCCAATTTTCTTTTACTGCCAGTCTAAACTAATCCACCAAACACAGGATCTTGTTAAATGTTTTACTGGGCTGTAGCAAATTGATACTGGAGCACGAGATAGGTATAGCAACTTGCAGGATGTCAACGTCCTGCTAAAATGCTGCTGCACTGATTTTCATTTATAACCCCCAAGAGGGCAATTGTCATTTATATTAATTCATGAAGTCAATTTTACTGCTCTGAAAAAATAACAGGACTCATACCCTCATTAAAACATGATCAAATCACTTTAAACCAATCATCTGTCAGTTTAATTGAGTTTCTGAAACTCTACATTTCCTGTCTAATATGAGTTAGTAAGTAGCAGGAACCATCAGGGTATTTTCCTCAGTGTTTTTTGTTTAAGATTGATCCATTTTCCTCAATGATAAGGATAGATAGATAGATAGATAGATAGATAGATAGATAGATAGATAGATAGATAGATAGATAGATAGATAGAT
>JBBBVU010000007.1:12488766-12501122 GCA_037177055.1 Atherinosoma microstoma | reverse complement strand
CTATCTATCTATCTATCTATCTATCTATCTATCTATCTATCTATCTATCTATCTATCTATCTATCTATCTATTCTCATTGAAACATTCTTAGTCTTTACATAGTTTTGATTAAAAGAAAAAAAATATATGTAAGCATAACAGCAGCAGGGTTTTTAAGGATTTAAACACAACTGTGACTGCACATGGATCGAACAACGGTATCCATGGCAACAAAAGACCAACTTGTTCTTTCTGGCCTGTCAAACTGTTATGAACCAGTAGAGGTACATAATTTCATAAAGGTCTAACGAAGATGCTACTGATAAACACTGGACTGTGATAACACAATGCACAACACATACACATACACCTACACACACGCAAACGCACATAAAAAACAGAAACACTTACCTACATCAAGGAAAGCAAAGGATAGAAAAGAAAGAAAACAATATTAAGCCTCCGGGTAAATATTAACAAACAAAAACAAATATATATTATTGTTACTTTTAGTCAAAAAAACATGGTATACTTGTATTTTGTAATTAATGCCGGGCACCTGAGGAAAAATGCATAATTTTAGCATCACAAAACAAACACAGCTTCCCAACCACAAGGGCTCCTGTTATGATGAATTAACACATTGTGGAACAGTTCACATAAGTTCAATTAGCCTTAAAGCTCTGGAAGTGACACCACTCAGAATAGTTCCACACAACATTGTGACTCAAAACATAAATCAAACACAGTTTATGTGGGTGGACTAATAAATTTAACAGATGCAATCTAAAACACTGTTTCTGAAGAGAAAAATTGAGAAAAATTGCACCTTAAAAATATTTTTTCAGTTCAACCTATCAAATAATTGAAATCACTATTTAAATACTTATTTCATGTCAGTGGTTCAGCAGTACCCTCTCCAAAATACTATAATCAGCAGGAAGTGTATACATATTCACCCCAGTGAAGCAGTCTGCAACCAATACATAAAGTGGAAAGTGAGAAGATTCTGTGAAAGATGAAATGTTCATATATCTGCTCTGACTTAAAAGTCTTTTAAAAGGCAGCAGAAAAGTTCAGATAAGATTTAGGATTAGAGCAGCACGTTTCTTTTATGGACCGATGAGCTTCTGTGCTCCTATTCTTGAAATATTGGCACAGAAGCTGGTTAGCCAACAGACATTCTTCTAGGATAAGACTTTATTGTTATTCATTATTGGTTGTATTATTATTTTCAAAGAGTTTTCCCTGAAGTAAAAGACACAGAACACCACAGAACATTCCCTTTAAAAGGTCATTAAGATAAGTTTGAGTAATTATTTTCTGGTCAATGGATGAAAAGCACCTTGCATGCAGCTCAGGCAAATTCAATCAAACCAATTGGGGATGATAACAATAATAACAATTAATCAGCATGATTATTTTGTATGTTCAATGTTGAATCAGTTATTATAAACTCCAGCATTTTTACAAGGATGAACAGCACTTGGTCTAATTCAATAAACATCCACATGATAAACAAATAATAGTAAGAAGTCTACCCTTCTTTGGTGCTACTGCTTACCATCTTTTTTATCTAGCTCATTCACCTCAAAATGCCCGAAGATATTTGCACAGATTTTTTGCATTCAAATGAAATAAATTGAACTGAATCCACATCATACCCCTAAGACCTGACTTTATGATCATGCTTACAGATATATTTTCCCTTAAAATTAGTAAATGCTTTTACTTCAGATGCAGTAACAAATAGCTTCCTGCTGAGGTGGTTGACTTTTCTGGTCTTCTCCATTACAACAAAGGCAATAAAACACAGTGTGCTTCTCCAACTTGAAATGCACAATTCATTACTGCACTATGAGCAAAACAATAACAATAAAACAATGGCAAGTGGTTTGCCCTCTTTTTCCCACATGTAAAGTTGCTTTGCCAAAAAGTGAAAATTGCTGTCCATCTTATGTTGCTGGGAGCCAAAGCAGAATGATGGGGTTTGAAGTGACTGTGTGATCATGGAATAAGAGTAAGCTGCAGTGATTTCCAGCTGCACAACACCACGTCTATTGAGGAATCGCCTTCCATAAAAAGCCTCATATGGTCTGTGAGAGACGACAGAGTGTTAATTACCCGGGCAACGCTGAAGAACAAGGTAAAAGGCGTGTTAATGAAATACTAATAAGGTTCCAATTTGAGTCCTTGGGCTTTGCCATCCTCCACAGTGATCTCAAGGACTCCAGTTCCTTCTGTAGCTGGTCTCTGTTATTGCTAATTACTATCGCTGACATGACAGAAGGCAGTTTAGAAACCATTATTGCTGGGAAATGAAGCCTTTGTGTGTTGTCCTTTGATGAAGGACACCCAGGCGAGTTCACTGGATGTCAGAAATGAGGGACAGAGAGAAAAAAAATTAATCAAATAAATAAATAAAAACTAAACCCCTTGAACTTCTCAAAAAGAAAATTGGTTCATTGTCTGGCAGACATTTTACCTCCTTCATACTGTCATTTAACAGTTGGGGAATAAACCCAGTTTGTGAGTTCTCAAGAGGGATAATGTTTACGGTAGTCTTAGTAATGTTCTAATTTGGCTCCTTTGAGCAGCTGCAGTACTTAGTTGGAAAGCTGAGTCAAATTACCACATGCCCATTTTTCCTTGCAACTTCAAGAAATACTTGACTTTAGTAAGTGTTCTTAGGTCTTAAGAGTTTTCTGGTAGCGGAAAATCTAAAGCTAGGATCTTCGAGAAAGGTAATGAAAATCCCACTATGGGCATCCTGCAGGACCAAAGTGCCATTTCACAAGACTGTGCACCACAATGAGCCACAAACTGATAACATAAGTCAAAAGGAAACTTCAACTGTTGGAGTGTAGCAAGCAGAGGAAAAGCAGGAAGAGATGGGAGCTATTCTCAAAGACATTTGAAGATACAGCAATTTCTCTGAGGCAATCATTTGATGCTCTCATCCCGTGATGGCTGAGTGTCACTGCTTTTGCACTCCCATCACTCAAGTGCATCCAGCACTCCAAAAAATTGATTGTTGGAGGATAAAGCTGGGATAGACCACACATATAAAAAGTATACTTCTATCTAGGAATAAAACTGTTTCAGCACTGTGCAACTCAGCCTGAAGAAGCATTTTTTGTTGATGGTTTCAGAATTATCTCGGCTCTGTAAATGCACTTATTATATGTATGAATAATAAAGCCAGATTATTTTAATGATTACAAGTTATAAAAAGAGCAAAGCCCTAATAGAAGGAGAAAGAGTTAAAAATAAACATTAAAAACAACAAAAAGGCTAAATGGTGAACAAGCTAGTTTCAAATTAAGCATGTATACTTGTGCAAATTTCTTGTGGCTTTATATTGCTTTGTTCCACAAAAGTCCTGTATCTAAACCATAAGCGTACATCTTGTATCTTGAGCTAGATTCAAAGATTAAGATAATGTATTTAACAGGTCTTGCAGGCCCTTAAGAGTTGTGATATTATCTGCTCACATTACAAAGCAGCTGAGCTCTATGAACTTTTCGTTGAGTACTATTTCCCACATCAGGTAGAGAAACGGATTAGTTCAGCAGATTATTTGCTTCCTCTGAGCAAGTTCCCTATGATCATTATAGGCGCTACTGCAATGATTGGAGTGGACTGCACCACCACAGGTTCTACTTTTTCAGATCTAAAATGCTCAAAGCATCACCATGCATTCAAATTAGTAAAGGTCAGATGAGGTTTAGTGTATAATGAACATGTCTCAGTTAGTAGAACTGTCATAAAATGGCTTTGAATGGAATAATTCCTCCTAAGCGTCAAATGAAAAGGGTTTGAGAACTCCGGCTCAAACAGCAAATCCAGAACCAGTAAAAGCTCCAACAATTTCTGAATGTCATGCTTTCTGCCAAGTGTCACAATACTACAATACCAAACAATACCAACAAGATTCTTCCAAAATCAAAGGAATAACGTAAAGATTGTGGTAAAATTCTGAACTAAATCAACCTCTTTTTCTTCAATACAGCCTGCCAGTCTATCTGGAGACACGTGTGTTGTTTGTTTGCCCTGCTCATGTTTCCTTTCCCCTTTCAAATAAAACGCCAAGTGGTAAGCAGACATTACATTTTCACACACAGACACAAAGGTAGTCTAATATATNNNATTTTTTTATCTATAATATAAATAATATAAAAATTCTTTCTCTGTAGTTCTCTTCACCAAGAGATTTGTTTTGACCTGCAATGCAATATGTGATGATTTCATAGATTCAAAAAGCTTCCAGTAAAAGCCTTGCAAATCTATTCTTCACTCTGTATCCTTTTTGTTTCAGCCTCAACATTCGGCTCAGAGAAAAACTCTAAAACCACCAAGACTGTGTTTGTAGTGATTTCACAGCAAGGTCGATAATAACTACGTTGATAATGGGATTCTGGAGAGTATCACATTACCCACAGCTGAAGGCATTTGGCATTTCTTGAATGGCAAATGATGAGACTCCCAGTTATGGGATAGAGGCTTATGTAAGCAATGTGTTGGGATGGAATTGCTATTCCTCCTTATTACTGAAACTTCTAAAAGAAGTACTTTGCCAGACTCCTGGCAAGATTTAGGGAAAAATCTTTCAACTGGGTAATTTCTACAGAATTTAAACTAATCCCTTCAAATAAATACAAATAATTACCCCTAATTGATTTGAAAAAATAAAAACCAAACAATTTTTTATCCCCCAGGAAACATTGTTAAATATTCAAAATTTTAATTCAATTCATACAAATATGCATGTTTTCTTAGACTAAGAGAAAAAAATGCTCACAGACAATGACAACATCCAAAAATAAGAAATTTAAAAAGATGAAAAATCCAAATTCTTGTCTTGCTCAAAATTAAGTAATGGCTTTGATGCTAGAAATAATTGCAATCTTTGTATCATGGCAAACATGAAAGCAAAAAGGAATTGAAAAGAGAAAAAGTTCATTTTGAGACAATACTTCTTTGGGTTCCTTAGAAATCTTCTGACATTATGGCAGAATTCTACTTTTTTTACTTAAATATGAAGCACACAAAAGAGCTGCATGGAAGGAAAGTAATGAAGCAGTTGAGCTCTGGGGCAATGCTGTATACAAACTGTGCAATACAAGAGAAAAACTTCAAACTCGAAGCATTCCATTTATTTTGGCACTTCAAGGACTTTAGTATCAATTGACAAATGGAACATACTGAACTGTTTTTACCTCTGTAAAGCATTGTTCCCTCAACACAACATCTACACCACTCTTGACTGCGGTATGTAGGATTTAACCTTCTGCACAACATTTTGCATACTGGATTGAGAAGGTGTTTTGTATTTTCCTTATATTGATTACCTCATTAACCATCTGGAATTTGCCTGAAAAATATGAAATGTGAAAAAAAGAAATTTAGACAACTCAACCACCATAGAGGCAAACACTTGAACAAGTGTTGCTAAATGCCAGTTTGTGCTATAATATTTATCACAAAATTTCTGCTTGGTGCAATGTTTTGTGTGAAGTCTTGTCTTCCAAACTGATTTAACTCCAAGGGCTGTGCTGCTGCATCTAAATGTAGCATCTATCAGATTTTTTCCCCCCTTTTCCTAGACATTTGGGGAGGAAGAGATGGGCATCCGCTTCGTTTGCATTCTGCACAGGCTAGACGATTCAGGGTCTGTCAGGGCAGAGCTCTCCTCTCTGAGGTGCCTTTGAGAGCTTGGGAGAAAGAGATGCATGCGAGGAGTTCTGAAGTAGGGTGAACTTCACAGTCGCCTAATCTCGACTTTGGATCTGTCTGTCGTTCAGCGGAAGCGCTAGCTGGCAGACCTGGCACTAATTCAATCACTGATTCTTGATTGGCAGGGGAGTAAGCTGTAGCCCTTGGGAAGCAAAAAAGTCCCTTTTGTCCTTTAAGAAAGATATAGGGCAGAGAGGCTTTCTCCCTTTACACTGAAGCAAACCAGTGACTGCCATATGTAGGACCAGTAGCTTAAAAGATAAAAAAGAATATCAAAAGAAAAAGAAAATTATGCCAACTGTTGTACCCTCCAAATACAAGTATAGTTTTTATGCATCTTTGTTTTTAAGTTTAACATAATCTCACAGTAAGTAAACTTCAAAATTTCAGTTCTCTAGTTGTACACAACTTTGTCTGCAGTAGTAAAGCTTGTGGAGAAATATAGCCTGTTGCCAGTCTGATTTTGTATAGGAAGATAAAAAAGTGAAATCAAAGGGAGATATTTCTGACTTTTTTGTAAAGAGGGATGAAACATCAGACTGAGACAGACAGACCCCAGGACCAGTATCAATGGTAAGAAAAAGGTATGGTGATGAACTGGCCAGCCTGCGGTCCTGGCTATACCCAACAGAGAATGTATAGAGAATATTGAAAATAAAAATTTGATGAAAACCTTATACTTTTGTATACCTTAAAACATGTTAACAGGAAGAATGGGACAGAATAAATAATAAATGCATGGTGTGCTCAGTGCTAGAACATCTTGAGAGTGTTGTGAGAAAGAATGTAGCTGGCTATATAATATATTCACTGACATTCAAATAAGTTTTGATGTACATTCTAGGAACAACTCTTCCAATTCGGTCTGATCTGGCAAATATCAAATTGATTTGACTCACCAGCTGTTTCCATTTCAAACTGGCAAACAATAAAATCATGTGACATTTGAATCTTTACAGATATCTCCGAGATTAAACTAGTTCTCGAAGAGGAGGCCACACCATTTTTCTCTTGTTGTAGGCTCCCACTGTTGTTGCTTTTTCTTTTCAAGCTTAATTTGAAGTTGGGAAAATTACTTCTTCTGAATTGCAATCACAAGCAACCTATGCCGCCACCCCCTGGTGACACTACACAGCCTATTTTTTTTTTCAAACCAGTCAATGCAAACATCTTCACATTTAACTTTGTTGACTTTTCAAAAATTTTACTTCAACATTAGTGTTCCTATTAAACAGAAACCCAACTTTTTTTGATGAAACAATAAATTGCTTTCATTTATGCACTATTTGAACAATTTTCTTGCTGCAAGTCAGAGCAGGCTTTGGTCAAAAGAAAATAACAGAAATGTCCCCAAATAAGTAGAAATGAAGAGTGGACAAAACAGAAGATTATTAACCTAAACCAGTTGTACAAACTTTTGAGAATGTCCCTCATATTCAACAAGGTTGGATCCCAGGGAAAATTGAGAAATTACTTCCAGAAACTGAATTAAGCCAAAAGGTTATCACTTGCTCCATTATTAAATTTGGATGATGCTTCTCCAGAGTGACAATATTAAGAGAGAAATAATTCCATCTACATGAATAATTAAAAAACAAAGTTGTCAAACTTTTTCTCTCTTTTTCTTTAATCTCACCAAATCTGAATTATAAATCAAATAGGCTGTCACACCGCTCATCTGTGCAGTGTTCTCTCTTATAATTTGTCTGAAATACTTCATTATGCTGATGGACCCCCACCAAATGTGAGTACCGTATTATGACAGCTAATTACATAAACTACAGAAGAAGAAACTGGTCAAACTCTATCAAACCCTCGATATGACATTAATCTAATTACCTTAGTGCTGAAATATGTATTTAATGCCTTCCTTCAGTCTTTGTATTTATCATCTGAATACGCACTATAACAAGATGAAATTTATATGATTGAAAACTTAAAAACCCAAGTATTTCAAACTTTCGACATTTTATAAACAGCAGATTAAAATGAAAAGATGGGTGCCTTAGGTGAAAATTACGGTAGAGGACCAATTTCTCCATTCATGCTGTTCCATAAGTTCACTTCACCGACAGCTGTGCACATACTTTTCAATGCTGTTCGTATTTTATGTTTTCTGAAATTCAAACCTCTTTTCAAGTCATAACCCCCCTCACGTTCTGTAAACATGTTTTTAATATTTTCTAGTAACAGATTATTTCTTGCTTTGCATGATTTGAGCAGTTTTAAACTTAACCAGATCCATAAATTTCAACAGTTTTGAGTTACAGAAATGTGAGTTTGCATGTTCCAGATACCCAACCATATTGATTATCCTTATCGCTCTTTTTTGTAATGTGCACAGTGGATTTTATGGTCTAACATCACACCCAGATATTTATATTCATACACCTTTTCTATGCACTGATAATCCACCGTTACTAGTATTTGATTTTTTCTTCTTTTCCAAATCACATAATTTTTGTTTTTCTCAGATTTAAGTACAGTTTATTTTTATAAAAAGAGTGTTTCAATTTGTTAATTTCTGTTGTGATTACCTCTAAATGCTGGTATAAGCTTTCCCCAGAACAAAAGATGTTTGTATCATCAAATAATATAAATTTCAGCAAGCTTGAAACTATACATGAGTAATTTTTGTATAATATGAACAACTTTGGCTCTACAGACCCCTGAGGTACACCACAGAATAGATCCATCCACCTTCAAATCAAATCAAACTTTATTTGTATAGTACTTTTCATACAGATGCATCCCAAGTGCTTTACATCATAAAAAACTATATTCAAAAAAAGAAAAATAATCATGAAACATCAAAGATCAATAACACACACCTGATCATAATCTCTTTTTCACTTTTCACACGTACATCAGCACACACACAGTTTTGTGATTGGTATTTACCTATTTCTACAAACTGCTGCCTGTTTCTTTAGTAGCTCCTCACTCAATTCAATTCAACCCCTCTGATACCATACCTTTCCAGCTTATCAAATAATATATTGTGATCAATAGTATCAAAAGCCTTTTTTAGATCAATATATATTGCTGCATACTTTTTCTTGTCAATAGAATTTGTTATTTCATCAGTTAAATCGAGAAATACCAGCCTGTCTTTAGTGAATCCACATTGGCTGGCTTGTGTTTCTCAATGAAGTAATCAATGCTGTTTTGAGTTTTTCCACAATCTTGGAGAATGTTGAAAGCAAAGAAACAGGCCTGTAGTTTGTAAACTGGTGTTTGTCAACTGCTTTTCACCTTTTTTGCTATTTTCATCTTGTTTGGAAATGTACTGTTTTAAAAAGACAAAGTACAGATGTAGGTAGGTGTTTTTTCAATTTCTTTAATAACCATATTTACTATTACCATATCAATATCACGCAATACAGCATGTCTGCTCAGTCAAGGAATATGGATAACAGACCACAGCCATATAATGGCCTCTAAATTGGTGATAAAGCAAACATTAATACCCCAGAACTTCCATAAATGACTACGGGATTTAATATGAGGTGAGGAAGACAGAAGACAGAACTTACCCATCTCAGGTTTTCATCATTAACGCTAGTTGCGATCAAATCAATGTTTATAGATACTCTGTACAGTCAAAGCAGAGCTGATTTATTTGCTGAACCTTACTAGTTTCCTCCTATTAAAATAATTTCTCATTATATGGCAATTAATTTGGATTTTTACACAGTCTGAACCGAAGCTGTGATTTATTAATGGACTGCCATGGACATTTTTGAGAGAGTGAAGCTTTTAGAATATGGATAAATATAAACTTCTATACATAATTATTTAACATAAAGAGATCATATTTTGAGAATATAACCATATTTCTTTTATTCATGTTGAACTGCAGAGTGAACTGTTTTATTGGAACAAAATAAAGCTGCACATGAATCTCTAAGTACTACATCCACTTCCACTTTTCCAGTCACTAGTTATTACATCCCACATCACCTACTTCTTGTCCACAAGCTATAACATGGAGGATACTAAGAACATAGTTATTAAACTATGAGGGTATTTCAGGTTACAGCTAAAAAAGCCTACCCTCCAAGCGCTTCACTTTTGTGACACAAGCGAGGGTTAGCTCAACTCGCTTGACTTACTTGCGCCAACATGGGAGAACATGCCGATCAGTATTCTCCACTGAGATGCCTAACTCCGTGTTGTCTTCCACTTAAATGGACAGAGAAAGCTAAGATAGGGCCACTGAATGGGCAGTGAGTACGTAGCCAGTCCACTGTGTGCTGCAACACTAAATCTGGAATGCTCACTCATAAAAGCACTCATGGCTTTGGGAGAAACCGCAGCAATTTAAACCCAGGTACAGTAAAGTTTCGGAAAATATTTGCTTTAAAGATTTGCTTTCAGTTTGAATCTTTACAGGATCAGAATGTTGCATCTGTTCCGAAGCAAACAGCCACAAAATGGAAGCCATGAAATATTACATTCTCAAATATGTACCCAGCTCCTGGATTTATACAGAGTGCATTGCCAGTCTTGCATAATGCATTGCGCTTGCCAAGTTAAAGACATGCAAATCACCTCAAGTTGATGGAATCCAATCAAGGTGATGGAATCCTTCCACAGACATGGCTGTGAACTATTTGTGGTTCTTAAAATGTAATTGATGTGGCAAAAGTAAAAGTCAGTGAAGAGTGGGTAGAGGAAATGTAGAGGGAAAAAAAGGAGGGGGCATAAAAGAGAGAAATGAGTGGAAGGTTTATTGTGTGGAATATGACACCAGCTGTTTCTGACTTCCTTTCTTGATGTTATTGAAAAGGGATGAAAGATGCGTAGCACTACGAGTAAACTTTAAGTGGGAATAAAGGGGATTTTGTGCAAGGTTAATATTCTATTCATTCAAGGTGTCATTCTGATGCATGGATTTTGCCTTAAATGTCCAGTTCTATTACATACAAAATATAAAAATAAGAATCTCCTCTGAGCATAGCCTTTTCAAGCCACACAACTGTGAGTGCAGTTTCAATTGCTTGTTGGAAAACTCTTATTCTTAATATGAAGGAACTGATAGTCTTACATGATTATGATGCATCAGATATACTCTTTTACAGATATACCTTTTCTTTTAAATACTTTTTAACAAAAAGCAAGACTCAGTAGAAAACTTAAGAAGTAAAGACACTAGTGTGAAGTATTAGGTAAAGAAAAAAAAATCTGGAGGTTTATTGTTTTCTTAAATAGATATCTGACTCCATATCTCAGCCCAATCTGAAGTGCTGTTCAATACAGTTCTCTCTCTATATATATGCCATTCTATAGTTTTGCCGATCTTCTTACGTTAGAAACTATCAGGCTTCTGGATTGATCGGAGTCCATAATGTATCGCAGGCCATTTGACATTGTCTGCTTTCTGCATAGATTCACTTGTTATTGGAGTCAAAAGCCTTCATAACCTACCTGTGCATAATAGGGAGTGAACTTGAACTTATATTTGTAAAAATATCCGCAAAAAAAAGTACACAATACACCTCTTGCAGATCAATAGCTTCAAACCTTTATCCTGACCAAATTACTCACGATTGATACTGTGCTGACCCATATTGTTGTTCGCAACAGATTTCCTTTTCTATGCATCACAAAGAAACATGATGTGATATTACAAAAATAGCACTGAAGTGCTTCAGCATGTTGAAAGTTTTGCTGAAAACCACAAGTGTTTGATATGAAGACTTGACAGTTGCTTGACAATTTTACAAGAATCTCCAAGATGCTTTACCTTCTGAAATCCCACTAACTGCACAATTGTAGAAGGATGACAGGTTGCAACAGACATCACTTTGAATTAAGAATGTGTGACAGTTTCTTTTTCTCAATCTCACCCAGCACCTCCTGGACTCTTAACCTCTTGGGAAAAAAAAGAAGGTTGAAACTACTGAATCAATAGCAATTTAGGGCAACACTCTTGTCACTTCCTCCTTCTTCATCTCCCATCATTTGGGCTGTACCCTGTGTGACATTGCTCTGATGGGATAACAAAGAAGAACCAGGACAAATGACAGTTTAGTGTATATTGATGAGACTGTAATCAGACATGTCTGTTAATAAATATGCTCCACATCACCAAGGCTTCACATACATTGTTTTCCAAACCTGTTGTGGGAATATATTGTATTTTGTTTAAGTTTCACAGTGAGGATACACCTACAGTTATAATAATCTAAGTCAAAACTAAACTAAACTTAAGAAATATAACATTTCAAATTGTATATAACAAGCAAAGCGTTAATGTTTTAGAGTGAAATTATAGTCAATCAAGAGATTTGCAGGAAAAGAAATCCTACATTCTTATAACTCATTTTCAAATTTTATTATTAAATAATCAAATTAAAATTTTCATTACTTGAAGTGACAACGGGTTCATTTAACTGTGGAGTGAGAATGTACTAATGTTCTGACCACTATTGTTTTGTCCATGATTATGTAGGTGGGTCAGTAACCTGGATTCCAATGCACTTTTACCACTGCTAATGAAATAACTTAGGCCCTGATTTACAAAGATTCCAAATAGCGACAGCTAAATAAATTGCGCAGCAATTATTTAGCGCCTGTTGTGTTTCCATGATTTGCGGGTGATCTACTAACATTGCTCACGCAATTAATAACAGGT
>JBBBVU010000007.1:12424682-12475365 GCA_037177055.1 Atherinosoma microstoma | reverse complement strand
TATATGTGTGTATTTAAAGTGGAGCCCTGGCCATTTTATACTACTGCTCAATGACCTACTTTTAATAAAGTAGGTCACAAACAATAAATTCAAATTCAACCTTTACTCAACTTTTTTTTTTATCAGAACTGATAGTTGGAATTGATGGAAACTAGGGATGGCAGTTTTTATCAATATTTATTCGCCATTTAACGCATGTGTGCCCTGAGGAAACTCATAATTGCATTCTCACAGAATTTTTTAAAATATTTTTATTCTACTTTTTTCTATTTCATTTTATTATATTTTAAAAGGATATTTATCATTATATAATACTTATGAGCTGTTAACAAGCCCACATTCTTAGAGTTCTTTTTTCCTAGCTAACCCTGAATGCAGCACGGCTGTAACTTTAAGTTTAATTTTCCAATCATCAACGCCTGGCCAGTTTGAGTTGCCTTCTCGTGCATTATTTTGAGTTATATGCCATTTCTATGACTACAAAAAGTCTGGAAATGAACCCTGTTAAACGGGCAGTCAGGTGTGATTACTGACTCTTCCTCTCACCTTCATTTAAAAACCAACATGCTGTAAAAAGAAGTAAATATCCTGCATGGCTCTAACATTGTTTCTAACTTCTGTAGTTTATCCAGATCAGCTGAAAAAAAATATTGCTGCTTGTACAATTATCAGGAGGAGAGCTATCTGCACAGACTGTCAGCTGATCTCTAAATCAGCTGTTTTGCTGCACAGCAGCTGTTATTTGAGAGGCTACATATGGGCGGTAACTCAGTTTACATGGACGGTAGATAACATACCTTAGTCTGGTCCAGAGAAGCATCTTGCAGAGCTTTAAAGCTAAACTGTCCGTGTAAAAGATCCATTCTGTGTTTCAGTTTCAAAAACCACAACCTGATCTCTGCATCAATTCCTGAAACTATGCATACAGTTTTAAAAAATTAGCACCATTAATAGGAATTTGTGTTAACATCATTAACACTTTAACAGCCCTAATGGAAACCAAATCATCGTCATGCTGGATCTTTTTTGGGATCTCCTACTATTGTTTCAGCAACGTCTTTTGCAATACACGTGCTCTCTGATTTGGTTTGAGAGAGGGGCAGGACTTTTTGGAAGAGCGTGCCGGGGTCTGCATTTGTGATTGATTGGGAGGAAGTAATGACTGGAGTATTAAGCTCCATGAGAGGCTATAATGAAAAAAGAAGGAAACTGTTTTTCTATTGAACGTTTTATCGACCCTATTTTTTCCTATTGTGCCATATGTCTATCGATCAATATTGTTATCGAATTATCGCCCATCCCTATCACACACCACATTAAAGCTTAAGTTGCACATACAATGTATAATATTTGCCAATGGACTTGGTCCAATAATCCTCTATGGGGTAAGGTAACTGTTAATTAAGTTGTGTGTTCAACTTTTGAAGCATGCACTCCATGAATAATGCCTGTGACTCTGACTTATTTTCTTTTTTTACACTAAAATCACAATAAAATTGGAATTTATTTAATATCCAAACCAAACATTGTATTTTCAAAGTCCCCAAAGAAGGGTTTGTAAGCCCTTTGACACCTACCTCTGTTTGCATCCTTTGTTATTTTAATTATAATGGCACTGGTGATGATATTTGGTTATTTAGAAATGGGATAATAAGCATGAATCATCATCATTTTTCTGTACTTTTTCAGTTGAGCTGATACTAGCTTCCACTCCCCAAATGCAGTCAATTACCATGCTGTTTGCAAGTTAGATAGTGACCTTATCCAAGCTGACAAATGGCCTTTTTTATTTTTACACCTTTCTTCATGCTTTGCCTTTTCTTGTTTACTTTCTAGTTTCTAAATGTCACATTTTTTGTTGTTTACTTTTAAGGAGATTCTTCTGTTTCACTTTATTTTTTCATTTCAGACATATCATTAAAGTACCATTGCTTTGTCTGTCTGTATATCTTTCAACACCAAACAGAATACAGCTGATGCATGCCTGTCATGGTAGGTGATTTTCCTGGACTCTTGGATTTGTGATTCAAGACAATGTATTCAGAGCAGGCACCATGCAGATGAACTATGTAAATATACTTTAAAACAAGTGGTCTGTATGAATTTTATAGTATGAGCAAGCCATAATCACTTGCACCAGTGAATTGATAATGGCCTGGCATTGTTCCTAACTCATCTCCTTGGGTTAATGACCCCTCAGAGCCAATGAACCCGCTGTGTGTGCTTGTGCTACACAGGAAGGAGTTTTACCGTCTTTGCAGCCCACATGAGAGGTCAGGTTCACCTTCAGTCAGGCATTAAAATAACTCCCCCACAAAGCCTATCACTCAAGGCCATTCAGACTCCCAAATGGACATATAAAATGCAATCTTATGAGCCTTCTGCAACATATATTTCCCTGCCAATTGATGATGACCAAGTCCAGCTTACCCAAAATGGGTGTCTATATACCATTTCCTTCTTATAAATTCAAATATCTCCTTTATTTTCTTTGCAGGATCAATCACTTCAGAGGAATCAGAATTGTTTAAGCTCAACAATGCAGCTTTCGTTTTTAATGCTGAAAATGAATGAATGAATGAATTAATGAATGAATGAAAATAAATTAAAACTATTTTATTAATCCCAGAAGGCATAGCCATAGGGTCAGTCGCATGAGAAAAATCCCAAAAGGCCAAACAGCCCATCCATTAGGCCCTATATTTTGAACTTTCTGAATCGGCAGATCCAGAAAATCAACACGATTCGGGTCAATCAATGTCAGATTATATCTACCATGATGTCATCTTGTAAATATTTTTTTTCTTTTTCTTTTTTGCAAATGTTTATGGGCATTAGCCCATATCTGTTGAGTTAGAAGCTGTAATGGCAAAATGGTCCCTATGTCCCATTTGTAAAGAAACCTTTAAAAAATTACTGGATCCAGATGGTGATCCTGATCACCCAAAAAATGTAATCACATGTTCTTTTATTCCATTTCTGACATTTCCTGAAAATTTAATCAAAATCCTTCCATAATTTTTTGAGTTACTTTGCTAACAGACACACAAAGACAGACAGACAGAAAAACTATGCTGCCAAAAACATAATCTAAAAAAATTGACAGAATTAGAAGAATGAAAAGTAGACATTCTTGACAAAATGCCGAGGCAGTTTTCATCTCATGCTGCAACTAGAAGATGGCCTGTTGCTGTGTTTTATACCATTTTGGACATTGCTGCACTGAATGCATGTCCTCTACCGGAGCTGCATCAATGCCAGAATGACCTGGCATTCATTCATTTTGAGCTCTTGATGTGCAATACGATAAATCAAAATCAGCTGACATCCAGCGCTTTGTTAAGATTGAAAGGATGGAAAAATGTGGACTCTGTAAATGCCACCTTTTATAAATTTTTTTAATGCTGCATCGGTAAGGGGTAGCCCCCTACCAATGACATCATTATCATGTCATCAATGATGAAATTAAAAAAAATACAATCTCTAAAGGTAAATTGTAAAACATGTGTGAGGTGTTATTTGTATAATGAGTGTGTTCCATACACTATTGTTTTCCAATTTGTTATATTTCTAAAATTGTGTGGGCTATAGTGTCCTTTAGTGTTCAGCAGGTAGATGAGAAAGTGGGTGAGGGAGACGTTGGGATCGAACCTGGTGACAGGACAGCTGCTATGCCAGGTCAACTAAACACAGCACTCACATGAGCGTTCAGCTCCAACAAAACCAATCATTTTCCTTGTCTTTCCATCTGGTCTTTAAGCTCTGAAGCGGAACATTTTTGTGAGAGTTTAGTTACTGTGCTGCTCTGTTATCTCCACTATTGGTGAAAACTCAGACAGAAACAGGGGGTTGATGCTGAACTTTATTCTGAACTGAATCTACTGAAGAACTTGTTCAGCTCATTAGCTTTTTCCAGACTTCCATCAGCCTGATCCCCATTTAACGTAAAGTCTGTGATCTTTTTAATTCCTGAGTACACATCCCTCTCGTTGTTCTGCTGGAGCTAAGTTTTTCCTGTAGTCCTCCTTGCACCTCTTAATCTTGGTTTTGACTTGTTTTTGTGTTGCCTTCAATAACTCCCTGTGTCTCTCCATGAAGGCTTTCTTTTTTATGTTTAGCATAAACATCAAGCCCTGTTGATCCAGGGCTTGATTTTGGGGAATCATCGCACTTTTTTGGTGGGGCGATGTCGTTTACAGAGAAGTTGATATAATCTGTCACGCGTGAGAGAAACACACACAGGGTTCGAATTACAGGGGATTCAGCTGATACTCTAGGAGAAGCTTAGCTTCATTGGGACAGGTTTTGATAGTCTGTGTGATGACTGGTTGCTGCTGAACAATAGGTTTGTAGATGGATGTGAGAAGAACCAGATTATAGTCTGATCTTCCAGAAGGAGACGGGGCAGAGGAGCTGTATACATTTTCAATCTGCCCTCACAAACAGTTCATATGAATTCCTACGAAAAACAGTGCACGGATATTTGTACATATTCCTACGAGATTCTGAGCCAATCAAATTGAGGGCTCTGTCGTTTTGTCTGCAGGGCTTTTGTAGCTTCAAAACGACAACAAAAAAGGCAGAAAATGCAGAAATGTTTTTTTTTCCTTAAAAATAAATAACTCTGGCACACAGTGAAAGTTTTTTTTTCTAATGTTATTTTTTGTGTCGCTATTTTTACGTAATCAGATCACATGACCTTATTACTCAAAAGGACATTATCAGGATATCAATACATTCATATGGTACAGTAGGCCATTATTATTCATTCATATCACTGATCATCAGCATTGATCCTAGAAGACTCAATCCTGTACAATGGGGATCCAGTCTGCCAACAGACCTCAAATCCTTAGAATTATGGTGTATCTTCAGGAAAAACTACATAAATTTATGACATTTAAACTGTGACAGATGCTTAATCAGTTTGTCCCACTGGTAAACATCTCTTCCGTTGCCATGGATAGTCATCATAACAAGTCTTGAAAGAGTCCAATGTACAGAGCGAAATCCTTCAAACCAGTGTCAAGAAATCTTCTTGAAATATTAACTTGGCAATAGTTGTCCTGAAAAAATTTATTTTAAAAACTAAGACTGTATAGCAGCAAACTACTATGGTTTGCTGCTACTTTGCAGCACATTGAAGAGTGGAGAGAACTACTATACAGTATGCTCTTGTATCTCTGAGACAGCTGGCCATTAGAAATCCAGTAGGCTTTGAATGTTTTATAAGCCTTAATGCTAACATTTGATCTGATATTTCCATCAACTCCAGAGGTTTTGGTTTTTCTACTGTGGAAAATGTAAGCATGGCAATTTTTTAACTGCAATTCTCTAATTTTTTTCCATTTTCCAACTGTTTTTTATTTTGCTATTTTTTTTTATTTCACCTTTATATACACAAGTTAATCTTATTGAGACACAATATCTTATTTTCAAGCGCAATCTGTTTTCAATATACATACAAAACTACATACTATAGTGTTTACAATTCATATGCTTCATGCTTATTACATTATTTACAAATATACAATTAGAAAGAAGAAAGAAGACCAATGTAGTAAATCCTTTCCAAATACATTTATTTATAATCTCATATGAAGGGTGTCTATCTATGGTGTGGTCAATCTAAAAGGATTTATGACTTGAGTTGAATAATAATGGGGAAAAATCATGGATATAGATTATTAATAATTATGCAGAAAGTAAATTTTATGTTTTTCAAGGCTCCTTTCAGGAATGCTCCTATTTGAGAAAAACATTCGTATACATTGTGATCCAGGATCGGTATTCAGCACGCAGCTTTTATGTTGGATACTGAGCAGCCTCAGTGAAGCAATGGTCCTTCAATGCCTTTTCTCACCTTGTTGTGTGCATATATAATTCCTGGACAGAGACCATAGGATATGTGATACTGAAGGTTGATGGTCATGTGCTTTAGCACAGGAAACTGTCTCGCCTTCAATCACCTCATTCAAAATGCCATAATTTTATTGAGTGCATCTTTCAGTCCAATTTCCTGCATGACATACGCTGGTTTGTTTCAGTGCACTTGCTTCACTGGCCAATATCAGCATTTTTAGGGGTTTGTATTCACCAGCACCAGGCACATTTAGTAAGAGATAGTTGGAATCTATTTCGTTTGCTGGGAAAAACTAAGTCTCTATAAATAAATATATACACATAAATTGCAGGATCTGCAGGCAAGGGAGAAGAACTTGGTTCTGAAAGATTTCTGATTTGCATTGTAGTCAATTTGAGGGTGCCGACCAGTTGTATTTGAGGCGGTTTTGCATAATGCTGATCGTGTAGTGAGTAAATAACTGGAAGCCACCAGCTATCTTATGATAATAATGACTGGGCTTTTTTTCCCCCTCTAAGCTGCAAACAATGACTGCTACATGGTATAAAGCATTGTGAGTGGTTAGAGAGGAAGCCCCCAAAAAGTGACCATTATATAATGGTTACAAATTGATACTAATATAATCTACATACAGCACAAAGCAAAACAGTTCAATCATCCCTCATATCATCATATTTTCCTTTCAAGGAGCCATACTTTCTCGGAATCTTTTAACATGTTCTTGAACAATAGTTTTTCAGTTTTGCTTAAGGTCTTTCAAAACTTTAAATTTTTTTCTTTGGACATTGCCTGGCTCATTTCCAGCTTAGTCATTGTAGCTATATATTTTTTGTTTGTTCTATACGCTCTAGTACGCTCTGTGTCCCGAAAAGTTTAACTGTCAAGCTAATAATACTAAGTTATAGAATTTATAGGCAAGAAATCTGAATAATGCACTACAGAAGTAACTGTATGTTATTTACAAATGCTATTTATATTGTGTTTTCCATATGTGTTCAGTAAGCTTTATACTCCTGGAAACTGTATTTATTCATTTATGTGCTGTATTATGCTGTAAATGTAATCCTACAGAGTCATAATGCACAGTATACAGATACGAAAGGGGGTCATAGAGCGGGGGGATGACATGCAGTAAAAGGCCCCAGGCCATGATTAAACCAGGGCCAGCTGTGCCAAGGAGCTGTATAGCCTTTGTCTGAGGGGCATCTGCCCTATCAGGTGAGCTAAACATTGCCCCTACATTCAGTCTTTTATTTTTGTCATCTCTCCGACTTGTCCTTTTGTTCCTGAAGTGCAACATTTTTGTAACGGTTAAGTGAGTCCTTATGCTGGAAGAACTTTGGTAAGATAGTTTAATTCTGCATACTGTACATTTGACTTTGTTGTCGGGTTGATTGAAATACCAATATGCAGCTCCAGTCATATATTTGTAAATTTCGTCAGAAAAAACTAATAATTGTTCCTGATTCCACCCGATTGTGATCGGGAGAGACTGGGAGGGTGATTCTTATGATTCCTCCTGGGCCAAAGCTGCAGCTAGCTTTGGGATTAACCCCTTTCACTTTGCAAGTCAAGTCCTGTATCTGCTTTTCCCTTGCTGTGTAAACAGAGAAACCGTGGAATTTATTGCTTCTATGATCATATTTTTATTTAAAAAATGTATTGACAATTCATCTATAATATGGCTTCACATTATCTGGTTGCAAAATAACGAAACTGGATATTGAATTTTGACTCTTACCTTAAAGTGTGCAACAAGAAAATGCTGTCCCGGTTGCTGCTATCATCAGAAGCCTCAACTCTTTCCATGCTCTTAAAAGAGAACCCAAGTATGTAGGCAATTCCCCTGCCACTTGAAGTTGTAATACCCTCTCACCAAATATCTGTGCATAGCCAGATCTCTTACTACTATTGATCTGTATCCCCACTCCCTTTCAACTGTGTTGTGAGAAAATGTTCCATGAAATATTTATTTTCCCCGCATTTCTCCCTCTTCAAATCTGGGCTATCCCTCCCAGTCACACCTGCTGATCCAAGCCATATTTTTGAGGCGTGGATTCATCCCTCAGTGGGCTCAGCTTAGTGTATAATATTCAGCAGGTTAGAGCTGCATTGCTGCACATAAATGGTTGAAGGGAACATAAACAAGGTTGTCTTGCATGTAGGCAGCAGTTTCACGAGGATTATTACACCATCTACCACCTCAGACTTGATTTTTATCTGCAGCTGCTGACAACAAGAAAGACTGAGAAAAAAACACACCTGATTGGAGTTGACCTTTTATTTCATTAAGGACAAAACTGGTTTCCTCATTTAAAATGCACTTGATTCTTTTAAAACAACATAATATTGCTTCAGTCTTGAAGTGGGTGAGAGGATAAGCCTCATGAGAGCGAACATATTAACTCTATGTGCCCATATGTTTGTATATTCGTGATTCATAATGCTGGAAAGTAATTACATACAGCTTTATGGACCAGATCACAGCACCAGAATCCCAGATGGGATTCTTTAAGCTATAAAGATGTGGCTAAAAAATAAGGGGCCATGAACATATCTCTTAAAAACTCATCTATTTAAAAGATTGTAAAAAGAAAAAAGGAATTTTGCTTTCTTCACCTTTATTGGCCTGTTTTTCTGTTGTTTGTTTGAAGTAATATTTAGAAGACTAGAAAACAAATACAGCTATGTTATGTATATGCACTCAATACTCTTTTGATTATACATTTCTCTCTTTTTTGTCCCAAACTCAGAACCACTTCAGAGACTCAAGCCTGCAAGAAACTGTATACAGACACACATCACAGAATCCATAAATAATAAAGTGCACATAAATTAAACATTGAAGTTAAGTTTGTGATAGCCGCTCACAGTTCATGGACAAAGATGCTTTATTCTCACCCCCCTCCAAGACTTAATCAGAAGTCTTACATTGGTTGTGTGGAAGACAAAAGGGAAAAAATTCAGGGGGAAGAAAGCCACAGGGAGCATACCCTGCTTCCCACAATCCTCTGTTATTATAGTCTACAGTAATTGTGGGCTTTGTAAGATGGGACAAAGCTGCAAACAGGAGCATCTAATAAACACAGTTTCTGCCCTCACCTCTGCTTTCTTCAAAGATTTGAACACCCTTTCAAATCCTTACAAACCTCCAATCCCTTCATGTATATCGGTTTCCATTTAAGACCAATGACGGATGCAGTACATATTGTCTGGAAACCTCTGTTTTTAGCAACATGGTGGAAAATTGGCTGAATGTCCAAACACACAAATTGGCTGGTATGAAAGAGAGATACACATGAAAATGACATGTACAATGTGGATATAAGGCTAAAACTATGGGCTGTAACCAGTAGTTTAATAATTGACATATAAGCAATATAATGCATGTTTTATTTGACCAATAATTCAGGAAACTGTAAAGAAGTGAGGTGTATCGAGTGATTAGCATTGTTTTTTTCCCCGGGTAATATAGGCATGAAGTCACTGTATGTATATGAGAGCTATTTGGATAAATATGAAAAAT
The DNA here is from genome assembly GCA_037177055.1 of Atherinosoma microstoma. Classification (NCBI taxonomy): domain Eukaryota; kingdom Metazoa; phylum Chordata; class Actinopteri; order Atheriniformes; family Atherinidae; genus Atherinosoma; species Atherinosoma microstoma. The sequence goes on along the minus strand of JBBBVU010000007.1, from coordinate 12,465,976 downwards.
TTAACAAACTTGTTAGAATTTGCAAGGTTCCACAATTTATAGTATCAGTCAGCCCCTTGATAGCCACAGAATTGGGCATTGGCCACATCAGGCTCATAAAAACAACACTAAGGTATGTGAAATATTTGCAACCTAAATATAATTTGATTAGTTCTGCAATTCTTCTTTTTTGAGATGTTCAAGACTTTCAAATAGCACTATGATCACGTTTGTTGGCACAGTGACATCTATTATGTGCATTTCTAGGGCCGTCGCGGCCCAGCACCGCCCCACGGCTGAGAAACCTCACCATACAACTTTTACATTGGGGACGCCGCCTGCTAAGTTTTGCTTTGCGCATGCGTTACACGCTAGCACGTGAATGTAAACAAACCAGTTGTTTTGAACGTACGTCGGCGGATTCAGCAAAGAAATGTTTGAAGACATTATCGGAGGAAGAGAGGAAACTAAAGAGAGCCAAAGAAGAGCAAGAGATAAGACAAGAGTCAAGAAAAGACTGTTTTTTTACTGTCTGGAGAGAGCTCACACTACAGGTAGGATCCAAGATAGATGCCAAATTAGCCGTCGATAGGGGGCGCGTCACTGAGAAAATCGCATAAGTTATGTGGTGACTCTTTAAGATTATAAAATAGCTATGTATCAATGCTTAATCTAGCTAATTAGATGCCTAAAAACAATGTACTTCATCACATTCATGCAGAAAATGATGATAAATTCTGTACCACATTTTGATTAAGTTACAATGTAAAGTGCTGGGAACTTTGGCAATGACCCCCTATAGGTTGACAAATCTTCTTAGAATTTATTGTCTTATTTTTAACACTATGAAAGAACAAACAGAACAAAACAGTACCTCATGATAATTGTGCATCAAGTTTAATTTTTGTTTTGTTTTGTTATTTCTCCTCGTTGGTCTTCATTTCTGTATACAACATACTGTTTCAAACTGTCAGCTCATGCTCACTGATCACCCTCATTTCTGAAACCATGCTGAAATCCCTTTGCCATATTCAAGCAATACTGTATTTAACAAAAGACTTCTAAACACAAAGCAAACTCATTTTGGAGCACAGATTGGATATTGTTTACAAACATGATTTGATGATAATGGGCTACATGCTACTTCTGTTGTATTGCCAAATGACAGGCTCAATAACAGTTACAGTCTGGTATATGATGATGAGGATATATGCTTTCGTATTGCTATGCATAATTTATGATTCCTGTTAGTATAGTGATACTGCCCATCCGAGCCATGGGGATAGCCATCTAAGAATACAGACCTGAATTTCTGTGTTGCCTTTGGGTGTTGAACTGAGACATTTTGGCAATTCAACCCATGAGTTCCATGGCATGAAATAGTCTATTCAATTAGGACACAAATATACATGAACTTCTGTTAGCTCATTCTTAATTATGGCTTTTAGTGATATTGGAACTGACATTTAAGATCCTTTTCCGCCTGTGTGTGTTTTTTTTGTTTTTTTTTCTCCCAGACCTGAATGAGGCCCTTCTGGTTTAAATAGGACACCAGGGATGACAGTGCGACATCATGTCAAATGTTCTCTTAGGGATGTGGGGGCTGTAGTGTTAAGACATGATCATGATGAGGGCAATCTCAGTCACGTTCGCTCTCTTAATAAATCTTGCCTTCTCATGATCGTTCTTGACAGTAACAAAAAGGGAGATCAAGGCCAAAAATTCTGATCACTGCTGGCATCTCCATAATGAGCTCATAATATAATTTTGAGGACAGTGTCAGAGGATAATGGAAGGTTAGCCAAACCAAACAGCAAGGCAAGTTTCTTGCAAAAATGGAAAATCCATTCTCTGGCAAATCTAACACAGACTCTTAATAATATTGCTTGAACAAGATGAATGAATGACATTGGTGACATTAGCATGGGGATTATTGCTAAAGGTAGTCTGATGAAATTGAGCCAGCATAACAAAAATAGAGAAAAAAAAAGAAAAAAAATCATCATGACTAATCAAGTAATTTAGAGAGTGATTAGTTTATAGGGAGGAATTTGAGTTTAGAGTTGCAAAAATACATGTAAATGAACATATAATTCAGCAATGTCTTTTTTCTATAAACCATATTGTCAGTCAACAAAGGAAATTGTAATTTTTTCCCATTCTTGTTTAGTTTACTTTACAAAATAAAAGATGAATACATTTTATATTTAATCTAAAATGTATATGTATATGTTAGATATGTTAATTAATTTAAACTGTCTGTAAAACAAGAATTATTTCCTCATGATTTGTTATGTTTTTGACTTTAGAATATCAAAGTTAATATGCTTTTTATGTTAGTTTCTTCTTTTTTTACTATTTTTTAAGTTGTTGACTTGGTTACCCGGCACAGCAGTCATTTTACTTTTTTAAATTCACAATGTAAATGATTTGATTGATACCATCAGAAACCCCTTGAGTGTACTTTAGAGTAGCTTCCACTATTGAACTTACTTATACTCACTTAAATATGTTTTCACCGGTGTACGTTTGTCTGGCTGTCTGTTAGCAACATAACTGAAAAACATATGGACGGATTTTGATGAGATTTACAGGAAATCTCCGAAATGGAATAAAGGAACAATTGATCACATTTTGGATGTGACCCAGATCACTGTCTGGATCCAGGAATTTTTTTAAGTCCTTTTCTTTAAGTACTTAATCCTTTTGCCATTACAGCCTCTAACTCAACAGATAATGCCAATCATTGGCTTTTGCCAAAAAAAATAAAATATTAATAATAATTACAAGATGACATCATGGTAGATGTTATAACCCAACACTGTTTGACCCGGATCATGTTGATATTCTGGAGAAAGTTCAAAATATAGGAGTCACTGGGTGGGCTGTTGGGCTTTTTGTTTTGTTTTGTTTTTTCTCAGGATACTGACCCATATGGCTTGGCAAAGATCGGCACTCTGAGTGCTTTTAATTTAATATGGTTCTAATACTGAAGGATAATCTATGTGCTGAAATCTGCATTATGACTCCGTACGATTACATTTACAGCATAATACAGCACATAAATTAATACATACAGTTTCCACACATATGGAAAACACAATATAAAAAGCATTTGTAAACAACATACAGTAACTTCCGTTCCTGCATCTTAGTAGTGCATTATTCAGATTTCTTGCCTGTAGATTTTATAACTTAGTATTATTAGCTTGACAGTTAAACTTTTCGGGACACAGCTTTAATTTGATAACTAAAGATAGTTTTATATTTTCAGCTTCATGACTCCCAGGTATGCATCAGGAGCATGGAAAAACTAAGTTGCTCTGAGCTAAATTATCATCTGTATTATCTGCACTACTTATCACTGTTTTGATCTCTTTTTCGCTTTCCCTGTTTGTTCTTATTTCTTTTGCGTCTGCCATACAGATAACTTCTCTTCATTTTGACAGACTTGTTCTCACTTGTTTGTTTACAGAAGATACACCGCTTGCTGCAAGAGCAAGAGGTGGATATAAGGCTCTGAAGGGAGTTCTGTGTAGACAGACCACAATCACTGCAAACTCTCCACAATGTCAACACTCTGTAGCGGTTGAAACCCCCTTTCTGGCTCGGGGTCCCATGCATTTGTCTAGCTTACCTATTTGGTAATCAGCAACTCTGTTTAGAAGTTAAGCCAATAATGGTTAATAAATATATTTAGTGGGGATATACGTTTTTTTTTTTTTTTTACCATGAATAATGATGCATGTAAGGAATTCAGAAATAAAAATACTATAGTATGCACCACGCATCCAAATCACTCTGAAAAAGAAAAAAATCCATGTCCAAATCTCACAACGGTGTGGAAAAAAAATCCATTGAACAATCAGGATTAGAATTGCTGACATTTTGCAGTAATCATTCTGAAATCTAACAATGGCATGATCCAAAGCAGTGCATGTTTTCATCTTTTTTTATTTTCAGTTTTTTTTTTCATTTCACATATGATCACCCCTATATCCCTTAATAAATTACAGCTGTCCAAGAATCAAAGGCGGAGTATTTGCCTTCCAGCTACAATGACGAAGCTGCATGTAAAAACAATAAAATTCATAATAAATCCGAATGAGGTACAACAAAATGAATTGAGAATAGTTGCTGCTTTATCCCTTTCCTCTATCTGCACTAGCCAGGCTATCGTCTCCAAACCAGTCTCTTTTCTGTGTTCTCTCTTTGAAACAGCAATAAGGCTTTCCATTAGTGACAGGGCTGACAGAGCCTACCTTATTCAAACAGATTATTTTTCACTTTCATATCTCAAAGTGAGCAGCCAGACGTAATAATGCCATGGCAATTGATGCTGGAAAAATGTGCAATACCATTGGAGGAAAAACAAAAACAACATTTAAACATATAAACCATGTTTTTAGGTGGCAACATCAGCAACAGAGTCTGCTCCTGTGACTATATACTGGGTTTTTGCTTTAGCTGTAATCAAAATACAAGATGCTCAGCAGAGCCTATATCATTTCACATTAATTTGAATAAATTCAGATTTATTTATATGGAATCAATTTATACCAGACATCATCTTAGGATCAGTTTGCATGAAAGTTCAACTCAAGTCCAGGTGTATGCCTTGTAATCTACTGTAATTCATTTCACTCCAATTAATGATGCTCTTAATTTTATCCCCTCTAGTTACGTTTTCAAGAACAGAATAGATAGAAGCAACAATACAGACTAGTTAACATGATTAAAAAAAAACCTGAACAAACACAAAGAGATAAGGTCAGGTGTAAACACAAATGAATATTTTTTTTTTTTGTTTTTTCTACCAAAACTTGACACCAATTACTGATTTTTAATGTATGTATTTCATTGTAATGTCTGGCAGGACCGAGTTATTCTGCAAACAGTTGCTTTATTAAACTAAAAATGGTTACTGTTAGTCGTACCTGCAGCAAACAGCAGCAACAACAAATACTAGACGTTAACATCTACCTGATCCTCTAGCCTCTCACTCAATGTTCGTGCATACAATACAATTGCATCACAGCCAGTCCATACTCTCCAAACATTTGAACAGGTAAACATTAACAGGGACATTACTGCAGAATAGCGACACTATGAATCCTGTAGAATGTTTAGATCCTGTTCAGAGCCATTTTAGAGAGTTTAGTGTACCAAATTAAATCCAACCATCAAGTGTTTAAACATTGGGTACAGCTGTAAACAGTAGAATGGTTTTTAGAAACATTAGAATGATATGCAGTATGCATTTTACTGGTTTGGATGATTTATGTCAGCAAGTGTTCCGTTAAACCCAGTTACCCAATTGAATGAAAAAAAAAAAAGATTACAACCATTATAATCAATGCCACAAAGCCATGTCTGTCTTTCTGTTGGGTGGGAGAATTTTGGCAGACTTATTTCACGGCAATCCAGAAGGAAAAACAGAAAAATGAGAGAGTAGAAGTTTTACAAATACACAGAGAATGACTTCAACACTAGAGCAGGACATCTGTACAAACAGGAGTGAATCTGAATGCAGAAAATCTTTCAGGCGAAGTTCAGCAGAATATATTTGCATATAACTAGAGATTTTTTGAGTGCAAGATTTGAGGGTTTTTAAGTCTGGAAACAAAGATTTCTGCCATCAAATATGAAGTTCTTAACATGTAATTACAAGTCTGGTTGTAGCTGGTGGGATTGCCTACCACAAAAACATGGCCCCCATGATTTAACCTGCTGCTATTTCCACTAAAGCATAATAACTGTACTGCGCTGCTTTGGAGTTTTATTTTCTCCTCTTTTTATTTTGATTAGAAATGTTGCCATTTATGCGGAAATTGCATTTAACAAGGCATTAGAACAAACAACAGCTGGATGATCAGCCGGTGCATCCAGACATATGCGAAGTAGAAAACAGACATATCGAATTGTGTCTCAATAAAGCACTAGAGGAATAGGACTTCTTGATTTAGATGCAAAACACAATCCTATGCTTGGCTGGCTCCTCCCATGAGGGGCCAGGAGATTAAGATTTAATGGTGATATTGGAGGGAATGACACTATCTGTCTGCACACTCCCATCTCTTAACACACCATCACCTCTGTTGCTTTTCTTTATCTTTCTCTCCCTCAAACAGAGATGCAGACCCATTTTTCTACACAGCCTTGCTGACTACACTTAAGTTTGGGAATGCAAACAGACATGTTTGAGTGCATATCAGAGATGCCTGTGTTTATATGCACACATAAATTTACACTTGTAATCTAAAATCTGACAAAAGCTCCTGCCACTGGAAGACAAAGTTTGACTTGTGAGTAAAAACTCATGTCAGGATGATCTTTTTGTTGCTTGGATGCTGGAAATGGCCTCAAAGATGATGGATCTGCATTCATTATATCTGGCAAAGAAAACATGCCTGAAGGGGATGCACTGTTCTGAGCCGTACAGCCATGTAGGTGTCATCAAGAATGGTTTAAATAGATCATATATGACATATAAGGATAGCAATCACTGCCCTTTTTTGCACTGATTTGCATCCATATCCACCATCAGAATATATTGTCTAAATGCCTGCATTGCGCATGCAAGTCTGCTATAGCCTTATGAACCAGTATGTGCTAATTTACAGAAAGAGGAAAGAAATAAAAGGGCAATAACAATATTTAGATTTATGGTTTGCTCACTATAAATCAAACGCAAATAGGAGTTACATTTCTTTTTGAAGACCAAGCCTTAGAATAATCAGTTGCAAACACCTTTGCCGCAGTCATGTCTCATCAGGGTCAAATATGTATCTGTAATGGCTTCCTTCCTTAAACCACCTCATGCCTTAATATTTGAAGAGGCATTAAAAGCTGAATTAATGAGGTATCACATTTCACTTGGATTCACAGGGTCAAGCTCACTCATTAAAAAACAGGGATGCTTCATACAATACTGTTTCAAGCTTATACCTAAAGCAATATTCCTTGGTTTACAATATCCACATGCTGTCCTTTCATATCTTAATTACAATTTCTTGAAATGATGCTATACTACGGAAGCAAGGCTGTACATGTTGCTAACTAACTGCTCAACTTCAAGGCAATATGTAGATGAAATAATACATAAACACGTAACAATCCACAGAAAACCTTCCAATGGCTTTTTTGATGCAACTCAAGGAAGAAATGCACAGCACCTGCAATCCATGGCTGTGAATTATTTACAAATCATAGGTGCTTTCTTTAGAAGCTGTGAAGAGTTCATGGATTCATTTTAAATTTAAAGGATGCTCTCTATGTGACTGGAAATTCAGGATGACAGAAAATAAAAAGCGTTTTTCTCTGACACCACACACACCTGCTGTTTTGACCTGCTTGTCCTGGCTACATTGACGAAAGATCAAGACATTATTCTGCAATAATTTAAGGTTCAATGATCAGAGAGGTTGCAGCAGGGGAATCTGACTCTACAACACCATAGTGACATGAAGCATAAAGCCAGTAAAGCTGAAAGACATGAATTGGTCCACAGTCGCAAAGCTAAAAGGCGGATAAAACTAGAGTCCAAAAATGTGTTCAAAATGAATTTCATTACCTTGCTGTAAGACATAAGAGGATACTTGTGTTTTGGAAAAAAATCCTTCATTTGAGGAATGTAATCACTATAATATTCAGTGTTCAGGTGTGACCCAAATGATAACAGTGAAGTTGGTTATAGAAATACAAAAAAATATGAATCACAAACTTAAGTTTGTGATTCATACTTTTTTTTTTTTTGTTCGTTCGTTTGTTTTGTTTGCTTTAGTAATGTTTTCTGTTTTCCATGTTTTTTTTATTGTATATATTAATTCTCAGGAATAATAGCTGTGGGTTCGCTACAGCTAATGGGGATCTTGATAAAGTGAAATGAAGTTTGGTTGTGGGTAACATGTAATAATGTCACTCTGACCTAACAGAGAATACAGAGAGCTTTCCTTTACTTCCTTTAATGGCTGGCAAAAATTATTTCTCTCTAAAAACACATTCAAAACTCCTGAATGAGGAGCATGTAAGGGTATTGTTTTGATAATACTTAAGTACATTCTGTATTTGCACTTGCACTTAAAACAAAAACCAGAGCTGCTCTGTACAACTAACGTGTGCATAATCATCACGTAAGGTGTGAACATTGTGCTCATTGGACATGTGCAATGATAGCTTGACAACATGATGGGATCAATAGGGGCAGACAGTACAATTTTGTTAAAAGTAGTCTACTTCAGGTTTGCATTTTTGGTTGATATGCTCATAAGATCAAACTTGATCTGAAACAAAACTACAATCAAGACACAGTGCTAACCACAGACCTAGTCAACAGAAGACACTCATCCAATGCAGAAGTCCACCTTTTTTCAGGGTAGAATTAATCACAAATCACAGGGGATGCTGTGAAACAAAATTTTTTACATCATCACATGCAGGGGAAGTCAAACATGAGAATGTGTTGCATTAAGTGTTTCCACATTGTGTAGAAGTGTAATCTTTTCATCATCTTTCTGTTTCGGGATGGTAAACATAAAGCGGCCACATTAACTCTTGCTTATTATCTGCCTCCCTTATTACAATCTAACATTAAAATCAAGGGCAGAGGGAGCCAGTGTCTAGTTGTAACACAAATCATGATGAAGGGCAAAACATTACATAAAACAAAATGGTTGGGAAGAAGTGAAATAGCATGACTGCCTGCCTTTATTCCTCATTGCACATTAACTACACAAGTCAGCTAAGAAGCCGCAAATGTCGGCTGCTTACCACTTTCAGAAGCAATCATCCTCTCAGCCATGGCCTATTCTTCTGTCTTTTCCTTTGCTGTTGTCTCTACTTTTGGTCTTTTATCTAAAAGTAAAGAAGAGGGAAGGATTAGAGCTAAAAAGATAAACATTCTGGGTAGATTTATAAGCCAATATGAGAATTAATGTTTAAAACATTGCCATTTCAATCAGTGGAACACACAATGAAAGTCCATAGACAGTGTCATTAGAAGGCAAGGGCTATAAAAGAGATGGAATATTGGATTAAAACGTTATTCAAATATTTGGCTTGTGAGTTGCTATTTGTATGCAAGAGTCAAAATAGGTTATTTTGGTAAAAAAGGTCAAGTAGAAGGACTGAGTAAGAAAGTCAAATGAAGACAGAGTGGGAAGAAAGAAGAATTATTATTTCCATTCGGTGTCATCAAAGTGTCTGCCGATGCATCATATTGTTCAATAGGTGTGAGAAATATGACAACTAGATGCTAAAAAATAGCACAATAATTAGAAAAAGCTGAAACACACATCACTACAGCAAAATTTGAATTTCATTGTTTTGTATCTCCTGTGGACAGCGTGTGCAGTGCTCTGGCAGTTTGATACATTCCTGAAATTGGCTTTACCTTTATGTGCGGCTCAACCAGGGAGGAGATTTGTTCTTTTGAAGCCAGTAAAAGTCAAACTCTTGGTTTTAGTGGAAAACGTGTTGGCACAATGTAATTCAGCTGCCACTTTATAATTTTATCAACAAACATATTAATATATAATAGTTTAAAGCTTAGATATAAATCAAGTGTTTCCAAACACTTTTAAGGAAATAGATGTGTTATAATTGGCATCAAAAATGTATTTCAATGTGGTTACAGTAAGAATGCCAGTAAATAAGCCTACAGTTATTTATAAATTAATGTGTGTGATTCTTACATATCTGTTTCTGGAGCCACTTTAAATTGTGTTGAAATCCTCTCCCTCAGATAATAAAATCACTGCAGGTGTATAAAAGCAGCAGAACAGATATGTTGATAAATGTGCATTTGAAAAGTGCAGTCAGACAACTTTTTCTTTTCACGTATCATCTACTGTGTTTACAATAATTAACACACACACATCTCTACGCATATCAGTTGAATATCTTTACGTTAGAGACATCGGATTATGTGCGATCAGTAATATGATGTGTCACGACCTAATTTCCATTTGTGGATCACCAGTCAATGATGGTTTCGAAGGTGGTTATGCACCGTTGTGAAATGGTTTAAAAATCCACAATATGACTTTCACACAAACTGATCAAAGATTTTAATTTCTAATTTATATTAGATGGTAAAAATTTCCTTTTAGAATCAGTTAGCATGACTAGCCCTTCAGCTCCCCTCCATAATTCTTCAGAATTCAATGCGTATACTGCTGTCTATAGCAAGATTTTCTCAGTGAAGCAACCTCCAACAATGGCTAATTAATTAATTTTGCATCCTTCCTGTACTCTGAGCTCTCTTCAGCCAGTAAAAGTCAGTTAAGTGTTGTGTCTTGTCTTATTTCTTGCTCTATCCTATTCTCTCTTTTTCCTCCCTTCCTCAGATAATGTTTCCTGTGTTTCTTTGGTGAATCAGACACAGACATGTTCAAAATGGCTGGTGTGTTGATATGCAGTTGCTGGTGTGTGATGCAATGCTGTAAAGTGAAACTCAGCTGTAGAGTGATATATCATCCCAGATAAAAAAGTTGTTAACTGGGGATTCTTAGCCTCTGGATGCTGCTGGGCAAAGAAGGCTCCAGGAATGTACAAAAAGGTCACTGTACCTTCAAAAAGAGTCCGAAACATATTTCTAAGGAAAGGTTATATAGCTATATAGTGGTAAGTACTTTATGTAATTTCTATTGAGAAATTAAAATATCTCTTTAGCAGGCAAGGTAAATGGTCACAAAGTTCAGTCACCTTCTTTGTAAAACAGTGAGCTGCAAAACAGGTGTGTCCCTCACCAAGGGAATAGGTAAACAAGAAAAAAAAAGAAGCTACAAGCTTATGTGCTGGAACCAAATGACTGCTGTGAAAAATTTCTAGGATTCTGGTCGACAGCAAGGTCAAGAAGCTTCTTCCCCTCCTGGGAGTATGTGGAATATGCATCCATATTCCACATACTCCAGATATTAGGTCGTAAGCACTGATTCTTTTGTGTATCATGCCACGCCTCTGATTCATGTATCCTGACAGTATTATCCTTTATTTTGATTGAACTGAAAAAGTAAAGATGGCATAATGAGGATTTTTCCCGTCCAATAAAGCTGCATTTAAAAAAGGCTTTGTGTACTGCACTCTATAGTCCCTTCATCCAAACTGCTGGAAAAAACACAAAGGATGATAATTATGCAAAATGCGTGACTGACTGTGTAATGATTGAGAGACAGAAAGAGAGATGCCGATCTACTTTAAGACCAAAGGCAGAGAGATTGTAAACTAGTTTGACTCAGGACACCCTTGTTATAATGATTCTTGACACCTTGTGCTATTAGTACGCCATTAAGAGTTCAAGGACAATAGCTGTCCTGTTTTTTGATCATTTATCCCTTGGATCCCCTCGTTAAACCAGAACCCTGTTACTCGCAATTGCACAGAATATTGATGGGCTGTAAAAGGGTGATTTTACTGAATTCATAATGATACCCTTTTATTGTGTGCCCTTGATATTACAGATGAGCCAAATATCTTTGACATTTCAGATTGAAAAGTTAATTGCCTGATGTTGATCTATTTCTCCTAGTCATCTTAACATATTATAAAAGATAAATTATACATTCTGTAGGGAGTGATTTTCTATCATACTATGGTTGCTAGACAGTGAATGGCAATGTCAGTTACTGGATGGATGACCATAAAATTGTGTAAATTTGATAAGCTGAAAATGGCTTCCATCTTCCAGTCTTGTGCCAAAATCATGTCAAAGTTTCATCAGTTCATTGAATTATCTCAACAAATAATGGAGTTTACGATCTTCAAGTCTCGGGCTATGGTCCTCAGTGGGTGTCAGTGCTCACCCTTAAGGATAAGGTGAGGAGTGCAGTCATCTAGGAGGGTCCCAGAGTCATTGCTCCTTAGCATCGAAAGCAGCTAGTTGAGGTAGTTTGGGCATCTGTTCAGGATGCATTCTGTACATCTCCCGGGGGAGACCTTTGCCTACAGGGAGGAGGCTTCAAGGTAGATCGAAGACTTGTTGGAGAGATTATATTTCTCAGATGGCATTGGAATGCCTTACTATCGCTGAAAGAAGTGGAGGAGGTGGGGAGGGAGAAAGTGGTCAGGGGATCTCTGCTTAGGGTCTTAAGCCCACAAGCATAGTCCTGAATAAGGGGCAGAAACTGTATTAATGGACTGGCAGATTGATTGGTTCAAAAGGTTAGTGTTCCACATTTATGTATCATAGGGATTTTGGTGAGTCATCACTTTACCTATCCATGCTGATTTTTCTTATGAATGAGATAGCGCTATTACTTTGGTACAGTCATCTGTGCTCAAAGCAGTCAACGGAACAAGGATGTTCCTTTATAAAACCCTTACATTTTCTTTAAATGTTTTTTGTCAATTGACTCGTGTTGGAGTGTGTAGTTACAACAGGATAAGATGATATCAGAATGCTTACAAACTACGCTAAGATATTAAAGATAGCACCTGCTAATCATAAGCATGTAAGCATTATCATTATGGGTAACATGCTGACACAGGCAATGCATGTAAACATGTAGCTCAGAACACCGATGTAATAAGTTTCAGTCACTCACAAGACTTCCAGTCATGATAGATTATCATCAGTTTTCCTCACAAATTAAGATACAGTTCTTCATATTTACATCTACATTACATCCCTACACATAATGGCACATGATACTCTTTTATTGACAGTTATACTCTCGCCACAAATAGCATCATCGCTTCTGCTGCCACAAAGCTGGCCATAATTATTAAGGATGCATTAACACATCATTTGCCACCTGGAATCAAGTAGCATACCAATCACGACAATAGCTTCTCTCTTCAATTATGTGGCTACAAAATGTCTTAATATGCAAGAGCACCTGGATGCTGTTATAGAGATCAGAGCTTCATCAGCATTTGTGCTTAAGTATCAAAGCTCAGGCCCATATAAATGGTGCTTTGTTTCATGGAATGGCAACTGGTGAAGGACAGATTGGAAAAGGGGATGTTTGTTTTCCAACCTATTTCACTGATAAGCTAAAATAAGACAAGATAAATAGGTTTCTGTCTGCAGCTGGCCTGATTCTTGAAAATTTTGTTCATGGTGGAAAAGCAAATAGATGACCACATGTAAATCTCTGAAGAAGCCCAAGAATTTGAAATTAGTTTTACTTAAGGATGCAGTCTTATTTGTCAAGGAAAGACAACCACAGTATATACACATACATCTGCATTGGTTAAAATGAGACACACAGCAAATTAGAAATGAGTGGAAACTGCTATAAAGTGCTGCACAGTGAGTCACTTTAAAAAGTAAGATACAACTCAGTCTTTTAATGAATTTTGAAACATCAGTGTAAATTCTGGCATCTTTCCTGACATTACTTCAGTATAATGTACACAGGGAAATACAGTACAATCATGAGAGAAAACTGTTCTAAAATTTTTATATCATAGTAGCATAAAAAGTGTTCTCGATGGGATGCCCAAGGCTGCTTTCTGTGTGATGTTTTAATTTTGATGTTTAGCTAACAATGAGGGGAAAAAACTAATCAAAGGCTAGGAAACTAATGACCCTCATCTAAAATGTTGTACTTTTAACTAATGATACACAACTAATAAAGCAGAACCAATTAGTTTCCACAGCTGGGCATTTTTTTTGAGGTGCTTTTCGATCTTGAGCATTTGATTGCTTGTAAATACACGCCTGATTTATATTTCTTTACAGTGTAATACTCAGTTGGGCCCAATGACAAGAAAGCAATTAATCACATTATCATGCCAATTACCAAGTTGGTCTGCTCCACTGAAGGTACAAAACCAGCACGGAAAATAAAGATGTGAATATCAAGCACTTCAGTAAGTAGATGCAAGCTATCTAAGTACATATATTTCACACAACTTCATATGTTGCATTTCAAGTATTTATATGGATATTTCAAAATATTGGCCTCTTTCTTTGTTTGACAAAATATTTCTCATCATAGGATGATATTGTAACAGTATTTTTTTCACAAAAACTCCAAAAATGAGTATGTTATAAGAACATTTTGACTGAATGTGTTGGGCAGATGACTGCACAAACTAGTTTGACAAATGCTTTCTTGTTACAACATGGTCTTTTTTGATAAATTATCCTAAGACTTGCAACTTGTAATTCATAATACATACAAATGGCATTCATAGATAAAGTCGATATAATGTATTTTAGAATTAAGCTGTATTGTGCGGACAATGATTAAATGTCGAAATGAGGGATGCCTTACTAGAATGTTCTATTAACAGATTGTTTCTTTATTCAAGGAGGATTTTGTCATCTTCAGATTAAGTTGTACTTGTTGTAAATGTAAGATCATTTAAATGAAGTTGCAGAAACAATCCACTCTTTAAGGGCATGAGCTCCTATTTTTCAGCAACATTTTCATGATTTTTCTCGAAGCATCACTGCTAACATGGGAACAATGAACAATTGTTTTCAGTAACATGCTGACACAGGCAATGCATGCCAGCAAAGTTATGAAGTGATGTGAGGAACTAAGTTGTCTTTGTTGTCTCTGAAGATCAAATAAATAACAAAGTCCAATATCCAACACTTGAACTGTTATGCTGCTCTCTGTGCGTCTTATTGTAATGCACTGTGTGATCTTTGCTGCCTCTTTCGGCTGTTGATGTTTGCTTCCCAGGATAGAACCTGAATTTGTTTTATGTTTGCTGTCAGGCCATTACTATTCTGCCAGGGCTATATTCACTGGACTTTGACTTGTCACTGGGTCCAAGCTACATTTCTGCTACTGAGTTTTTGTTTTGAGTGTGTTGATGGCTCTGTCTTGGTTTCACGCTGTGCTTACATTTTATATTCACCATGTAATAAGCATGCTTTATTGACTTTTATGATCTCAGCATGCTTTTAGGCCATTATGTCTGTGTTGCCAACTCTGAACATTCATTTTGAGTCAGTAACATCAATTAGCTTTTATATTTTAGAATCTACCATCATGTAGCATCTGAATACATTTTTGGAAATACCAAGTGCTCACCTTGCAGGAACTAATGATGAAATTGTTAATAATTCTACATCAGGTTTTTCAATTTAAATCAATATAGTTGAGTTGTATAAGGGTATTACAAAGGTTATCTATCGCAATGCCATGTAGTGAAATAGTGCATTATACCCTATTAGCACTGGTACCATAAAACGATATTAAGATAATATTTTCTGAGAAGTGTCAGTGCATTACATATCTTCAGTGCTCTGCATCCACTGCCTGTAAGCATATGTTTTCTTTTTTTTCTCTTCACATGCAGCCTTCATGATGACAAAGCAAGTTGCAAAGCTGTAAATAAAAGTGCTTTTACTCTCTACAACTTGTTGTCAAAGCATACACATGATCATTAGGTAGCTGACAATAAAAGCAAGGCCGAGAAGACCAGAGAGACAATCTGTAAATGTGACCATCAAGGTTAAGAAGGCAATCTTACCAACAGATTTGCTGACTAGTTCAAAGACTCCAATGAGTATCATTTCCATACACTATAAAAGTGAAAGCAGGATATTTAAACAGGATGTTTATCAAAGAATTTACATTAACTCAATTGGAGAGATAACATCTGCATTGACTATATTTCTATGAGAGCTTTAATAATATCATGAAAAAAGATGATTCATTTTACAGTTCTTACATCAAAAGCATGTCAACATCTATGAAAAAAGAAGAAAACATTTAAAAGGCCATGACCTACAATTTTAATGAACAGGAGAATAACTAGTCTATAGCCTTATGTGGCAGGACATAGGAGGGCCTGGGCAGGGATTGAACTCACAACCTCCTGGGTGAGAGTCATGCACGCTGACCAGTCAGCCAAAGGGATATCCCTGTGGCCAAGTAGCCAGGGCACATGATCAATCGGAGGCATAGTGACAGGACCCACACTGTCACATCTCTCTCCCTCATTCCACAAGCACATCCTCGTGCTTTACGCACATAGCCACCTATTTTGGAATCCATGATACATGGACCCTACTTGCAAGCGCCAGAATGCAGCAGGACATAGGAGGGCCCGGGCAGGGATTGAACCCACAACCTCCTGGGTGAGAGTCATGCATGCTGACCAGTCAGCCAAAGGGATATCCCTGTGGCTAAGTAGCCAGGGCAAATGATCAATCGGAGGCATAGTGACAGGACCAACACTGTCACACTTGCATAAAGATAGACACATATACTTATCACATTTCCTTAGTCTCTGTGTAACTTAGCGTGTTTTCTGGTTTTCTGTTTCAGACTAATCTTTTAAAATGACCTTTGAGAAATATAGTGAGGAAACATGTAAAAATCTTTTTACAATATATATCAAGAACTGAAATATACAAGTATTATATATTTTATGCCATATAATGTAGACTTTGTATCATATATGATTTGAATTTAATTTCACAATTTAATCACAGGACACTGTAAAAAATATTCATTTTAATCTATGAATTAGATTTTAATCATTCCAAGTTCCAGATTCTGTTACCTATTATTTGATTTATTCTAATTACATATTTGTGTATTTCTTGTATTTCTTAAGTGTAGCTTAAAGTATTTAGGCATGTTTTGTATCAAAGTAATATTTTTGGTATGGTGACCTAATGTTAATCAGTTTAAATGAATTGCATCTCAGAACAAGGTGCTTCTGGGGTTCACTAGTAACTGCAACATGTGTGTACATTCAGAGCACCATATAATCGTTTTTTGTTTGAACAGGTACAAAGATTCGGCTGATGGAAAAGTTATTACTCCCCAGTAAGAATCAGCAGGAAAAAACAGAGTAATTGAGAGCCCTCCTTAAACAGCAGAGCCTTTTTAGATAAATCTGTGTAATAATATGCTATAAAAAATAAAAAAATTATAGGAACATGTTTTCTTGTAAAGGTAACTTCAATATCCCAACCTTTACAGACATTAATCCAATGAGCCTTTCCAACTCAAATCAACAATTGAGGTTAAAAGCAAGCTATACCTCCAAAGCCAAAACATCATGACCCATCAACTCCAACAAGATAGCTGCAAGATTCATTTTTCTTTGGGGCTGCACTTTTATTTAAACTATCAAGAACTAGACTGCTCAAGAGCATCTGCCTATTGGATGTTCTGTGAAAAACAAACTGCCCTCTGGGGAAACCTCTTCACATCAATCTTTGATGGGTAGTTTCAAGAATCTGTGGGATTTTTACAGGCCTGTTATCCTCCACTTGGCATCGCAAATTGCAGCAATGTGTCAACACATGCAGCAATCTGAGGTGTAACAAATCTAGAATATGAGTTAAATTTGCTCAAACACAATCCAATCTTGTAACAAATAAGATCAGGGTTGTTCTTGCTCTTTGATAGAATATGATCAAAGTGGGAATTCTAAAAAAATAAAATAAAGAAAACAAACCTTCAGGCTAAAGTACCAGAGCTTTTCTGCCTCATCTACAACAGATAGCTGACAACAATGATGGTAAGTAAGACAGTGCTGTTGACAAAAAAACCTTTAAAAAATGTTTCTGATCTCTTTAAGCTCCTCCCACAGGAATAGAAATTTCTTTAATTACAATGCTTATATGCATTTACTCCCACATGTCTTTTGTATGAAAGTATTCGTTTACTCACATTTTTTGTGTGTCTGTGCACTCATTTTGACAGTGGGCATCAAGCAGAACCATTTTGACCAGCCTTGACTCTAGGGGTCTCAGCGTGACTCCAGAGAGGATGAAAAGAGCAAAGCTGGTGCATTTGCGGTGAAGAAAAATACACCACCACATGCTCCCTATCCATTCCTCTTAGCCGGCTCACTGGCCCATACCTCGCCTTAATGAGATGCAGCAACACACACAGACACATGTAGCATGTCTACTCTAATTACAGAGGGAAGCTCTGTTGTCTCCTGCACCCTGCAGTGGCATTGTGAAATTCACTCTAAAGGTTTTTCTTCTCTTCTCTCTTTTTTCTTTTCTCACAGAGCAGTTCTGTCATGGACAATAGCAGCTCTAACAGAGAAGATGTTAACAGCACCTGAACAAACAGAAGAGAGAGTAGTCAAAGCTATATGCTAGATCTGGTTAATAAAACATTGAGGGAGGAAAAGATGTGCCTTGTTAATCTTAAATTAGCATTTGGAAAATATATGAAACATAAACTGCAGCAAACTTTGACATAAGCTTGGCAAGTCAATCATTTGTTATGGCCAGTAATCATTAGCATGGTGGTATAGCTCAAAATGATGAAATCAATATTTATATCATTATCAACCTTAATGTAATTCCCCACAAGTCCTTTATAAAAAGACTAATTAAAATAAATAAAGATTGGAAACATTTCAGAATAATTACTTTTCAAAATAATTTAGAGCGGACTTTGTGTTTACCGTTCCTGCTGTGCATGTATTTTCTGCTTTATTTTACCCCCCCCATCAACAAATTAGTTTACTGTTTTAACAGCATCAGAGTTTAAAATACACTAAGACAGTACATTGTGTCAATTAAGAGGACATATCTGCAGTAGGAGTTAAACATGGCCCAGATAGCTTAGCTGTGCGATAAAAAAAAAAAAAGCAGAAAAATGTTAAGTTAAAAACACAACAAAAAACTGTGATAATTGAGAAAAATCAGTGGAATGTTGCATTTATAAATATGCTATCTTGGGTTTTACACTGTGTCCACTTTCATGTGTTTACTATGTTGCATAATGTGCAGCAATTATTGTGGTATACTATGCTGCAGCTACTGTGACTGATTAAGTGACTGATTACTGTTAGTAGTAAAAACCTGGTAGGTCTGCTTCTTTTGTGAGCCCACCAAGCTACTGTCTCGTGGTAAACGGCTTTAAAAGTGAAGCTGTAAATGTCAGTTTTCATAATAGATTAAATAGATATAGACCTGCCACAATATTAAAACCCCTGACAAATAAAAGTGAGTAACAATGTCATTGCATTCATGTTGATGTTACCTTTACATTTGCCACCTATAGATACATTTTTACAGACCAGTCACATGGTACAGCACCTCTGAGTACCCATGTTATGGCTTAAATTTGTATTTCAAGGAACTACAGCCAAAAGTGATAATGGATTCCTACGTTCAAAGGAAGCTTTGTATACACTTTGGGAAATTGTTAACAGCAATGTGAAAAACTGGTCATCGGTCAAATGCTCAACTAAAATATACCGGCTATGTTCACTTTAATTTGTTTCAAATAAGAGATAGCTTCAACAGATTTTCCAGAAGAGCAACTGCATTACAGAACAATAGCATCCAGTATCATTTTATGAGTACTTCAAACAAAGCTATAAATAGACTGCAGGTACACAGCAGCCAAAGCACCTCCACTTCCCCTGGGGAGACTTTCTCCATTTTTTCCTTCTCAAGCTGCTGTATACCACTTTTATGGCTTTCTACTCCTCTGTAATTGTCATTATGTGGTCTTCCTTTTTCTCTTCAAGTTATCATTGATACGACACTTGCCTCAATGTCTATTCCTATTTCCCCTGCTTGCCATTGTAGATATTAATGATTATTTGATGTAGTTCAAGAATTAGTGGGGGATAAATATCTCTTTCATGAGGTACCAATCATCATTTCACATGAGCAAACTGACAGTTTGGCAGGTGCAGCCATGGTTCTCCCACAGTCTCCCCTTGAGCTATCCATAGTGGCGACTATGAAATATGGACAGCAGCAAATTGAGATTCATCAGGCACGCCTGCCTTGCTCACTGAAATCTATATTCAATTTTGGAGCATCTGTCATGGCAGTGGCAGGCTGAGGCATGCAGAGATTGAGAATCACTTAAGTGTTCTAAAACTGTATGTAAGGAGGAAAGAAAAAAAAGGAAGGGTGTTTTGGTTTCTGTGTATGAATCTGGTAATCTGGTGCATCTCTTTCTTTGTCTGTATATGCAGGTAAATTAATGTAAAAAAATTCACTGCATGCATAGAAATGCTTGTTTTTCTTTTCTGATTGAATTACTCTCTTAGCCCAAAAGTACACTCCAGTTGACAATGTTCACTTTTATACCACGTTTAAAGCACTTAATTATCAAATAAATAACTAGCTCAGTTCTTTCATTCAATGGTTTTCAGAGACCGTGTTGTTATAGAAACACTATGGTGGTGATCAACAAATCCGGACGTCTTGGGCCAGTGTACTGCGGGTTTTCAACATTCCTTACTCAAATTAAACAGCCTGAATTTCAAATGTGTTTGGAGGAGGGAAAACATCAAAAAGCCTGCAGGACACTAGCCTCAGAGATCCGAATTTGGTAATCCATGCACTTTGGTGATAAATTCAGAAGACTTAAACAAATATCTTACATTCTTTTTTTTTGTTTTTGTTTTTTTTTACTTTGAATTATGTAATGTACAAAAAACCATCAGTGTTTTATCTCAAGGAGACAACAGAGTGCACTCAGTTAGGACAATAAGAAAGTTTCGAAAGGCAAGCTAAAGTAAAAGCCACTCAGAAGAGGGCCACAAAAAAGGACATTATTCACCCTCTAAAATAATTCAAACCAACACAGTGCTGCAAAAAAAAAATGATAATCTTGCAGCGCAGACCTTGATTATAATGCAGATTGTGTCAAATGAAACAACTGTCTGATGCAGAAATGATGCAATGTAAAAATCCATAGAAGAACTCTTGCTTTAACCTCTACAAAAAGTTCAAACAAGAGCTTGAGCCAAACCTTTTTAGGTTAAAGTTGTTTTAAATGGCAGAAAATTCAACTTTTAGCTTAGCTCTCCTGTCAGGATTTATTTTTGCTTCTCCAGTCTGAGAGCACTCTGATCTATGTTTGCTGCAGGTTAGACACAGCCAACAAATAAGTACAATATACAACCCCCATTAAAAATAAATAAACAAATAAAAAATAAATATCCTGGTACGAAATATCCCTTTATGAAGCACAACAAGCTCGTCCAGATGCATGTAGTGCTGATTGCCTAGACACTTGAAATGAAAAAAGTTCATGAATTGTGTATTATGCAACATCTTTCATCATCACTAATACTTTTTTCTATGAGTTACTTCCAGGCATCACATTGGGGTTATTGCAGATAGGAAAATAAGAGGATATGGGGTCAGTGTAAAAGAAAAATAAAGGAGAATAAAGCATGAAAGCATTTATTCTATGGCAATAGCCACAGTCTATTTACTCTTAACTTTTAGAGGTACTTATGGGGAAGGAAGTGACTAATTATCAACTGCAAATGGGGGCAGATGGGTCAAGGTTTTATCTGCCAGGGTTAGTTTCTGGTAGCTGTGGAGTAGGTCAAATTGAGGAAATAATTCTCATTACAAGCCATTAGACTGAGAATCTGTCAATATGCATTCAGGAAGAATGTTTTTTCCTTTTCACACATTATAGATTAAACATATGGTTAAGGATCTACTCTCTCACGACCTAGTTTCCTCAGTTCCACTCACTCCTTGTTTTGATGATTCAGTTTGAAAGCTGGTGGAAGCTGGTGTGCTCATCAGGTGACCTTATGTGCTTGATTCAACGCATCAAAAACCCAGCTGACTTCCAGCATGAAAGTGCCAAGTCTAAAGGGGTTAAAGAACACACCTCAAGTACAAAAAGAAGGGTTTAAAGGGGGAAACCGGGGATACAGTACAAAGAGTCTGGATATCAAAATAAATCCTTATACAGCAGACTATGCAATATACATGGATTGAATCTGTAATGCAGTTTTCCTTAGATGTACAAATCTTATTACTTTGCTTTAAAGAGTACAGTCACACCACAAAGTGCAGCAGGCATAGCAAACAATGTTCTCTAGTATTAATGTATATCGTCTAACAAGGAATATACTTGTGGCAAAACCATTAACAATACAAAAGAAACCAAACATTCTCAATGCGTAGACATTATTTGAAATAATAACATGCAGTTCATGTTTTCTGAGGCAAATCAGTGAGTGAAGTCCTCCGTCTGTTTATGTTTAACCATGAAATAGCTTCTATCTTTGAGACCTGTCATCAATCTGTCACTAGACACAGCGGATGCATAATGGCACCAGTAAAGCACTTTTAGTCCATAGTGAACAATGAGCCATGCCAGCTGATATAGGGAGACCCCGCGACTCCCCATTCCCAAACAGTTGAGCTCAAGGAAGTGGCAATCAATAGAAAAGCTTCATTTGCTTTATGTGTTGTGAGCTGAACACACCAGCACAAACGGGCTCACATCAATTTGTTGTTTTTGCACATTTCTACCTGCAGAAATGCCATTTCTTCGACAGGTTTGCCATGTAGGCCAGGTGCAAATGATTAGAAAAAAATATTGTGTTGCACATTTTATAGCATGCATGACACATTTTTCACACCCCATTATTTAAACAAATTGATTAGTACACGCAAAATATAAATCAAATGATGTGCCTATATGATACTTCAGCACAGTTGTGTGCAAATCTAACGGAGCTTTGCAGTGTGTCAGTCAGAAGACAAGCCCGCTATGACAATTTTTTCCTGATGTTTGTTTTCCTTGTTTCAGCTTATTTGAATAAATGACACAACTGCAAAGTAAAGGGTCTTATCAGGTAATGTCATGCAACATCCAATCTCAGAAAACACCTTGCACTCTCAGTTATTCGTCGCTCCATCAAAGTGCCAACAGGACATAACTGAAATATGAAGAAGAAGAACAGAAACAGTGGAAGTCAGGAAGAAAGAATGTTAAATATTCAGTTGAGACCAAAAAACTGATTAAATCTACAGGATAGCTGAATAAAAGTTAATGCTGTCTGTTTTAGGAGAGAAGGTCCAAGAGTTTGTTTACCAATACCTGCAGTGTTGATTAAAATTGTATCAATTCTTTACCTGGTTATATTTTCAGTAGCCTTGGTTAATTATGATGTTACTGTTTAAAACGTATGGTTGTTTTTGTATAGATGCCAAAAATACCATGAAATGGCTGCTTACAGTAACAATAACAAACGTCTGTTGGTGGACTTTGTAAAGTTCTCAATGTTTCCTGTTTGCAGCTCCTTCACAATCTGACAGCTGATAAACATTCAAAGGCATTCATTCAGTCCTCCTGCCACATCTTTTTTTATCCTTGGCACTGAGGGTATCAATATAACTGTATGACATTATGGATAATTCTCTATAAAAAACTATGGCGAAATCTTAAACCTATGACAAAAGGACGCTGGTGTAATGCAGGGTACTCCAGCAAGCTGTTTATGATCACCTGACCACTGGATTGTGATGTAGGTTTGCCTTGTCATACCTTGCATAGTTTCAATGACAATATTAGTAGCTCCAGAAATGAACACTTACCTGAGACTGCTCATTAGAATCTTTTTGTACCATTAAATTAAATTAAAAATATATCTTCAATAGCTTAGTATCTTTACATCGATGAGCACTGATTATTTATTTTTATATTTTATTCATGAATGCACAAAAATTATTTATTTAGCTGTAAATTTCACTCAATCTCCATTCGGAAACAACTGCATATTGCTGATTTGAATATTCCTAATTCAGAGGAGAGATGTCACTGAAAGAGCCTGTCTGAGGGCAACATTCTGTCACACATGCTGCTCTAATGTGCAGCGACTGAATACTGAAATCCTGCCCTGAGTGGCAAAGCTGGAGTTTTAAAGGTTTAACAGTTGCTTGCAATTCACTACAGCAATACATATCAGTGCAAGCACAAGCCATCTGTTGACACAAAGTAGATTATACAGAAATAAACAGGTTTGAACTGACCAGATATGCTAGCATCTATATGCAGACTTCACAAAATCATTCAAAAACAGATCAGTGATTAAAAGTAACTATCCTCCAGAGGACTGTTTAGATTCAGTTTCAATTTCAGAGAGCTCCATGGGCTGCAGACAGACTTTTTCCTCATTGTATTTTTGCACCTTGATGTTGGTATGAGCAGTGGTAGAAGTAAAACTGAAATGTTCAGAGGGTGTTTTGTTGTTGTTCCCCCCCCCCATTTAGGACAGTCATAACATAGTATAGTGTGGTTAAAAATGCATTAAAAGAAAAAGTCTTAAATTAAATTTAATCTTTAGAATGAATGCAAAGCAACCCCTTGACAGAATGTGAAAAGCTATATTTCAACACAGTATAGAAAAAAATACTATAAAGGCTCAAAACATTTCTGATTGCTATGTTTTCCTTACTCGGTTTCACATTTTTATTTTCATTCCTGTCATGCCACATTAATGCTGCCCAGCTGAAAACAATTTCCTACAGATATGTTATCACCTTACAGTTTTAGACAATGGATTGTAAAAGTACTACATATTGAACAAGTGGACAAATATATACCTTTTGTTTTTGCTCTTTGTAATCTAAGAGCCAAAGAAAAGTTTTTTATAATACAGTCACTATCAGTGGAGTCAAAGACATAGTATCAGTGTGATAACAAGAAGCAACACCATGTCTTAATTTTTTAAGTTCACAAAAGAACAGTTAAGACAAAGTACTGGGATGAAAGGCAGTATTAATACAAGTAATAACCTAGGGTTTTGACAAATTTCAGTTACATTAGTGTCGGTTTGCAACTGTCTGCAAATTAAGGCAGGCATATAAATGGAATAAAAAATTGATCTTTAGAAGACTATCATAGCAACCTCATGCACTTCACATGAGCTGTAAAGAGGTCATTATTAGCATTACTCAAATTTGACTTTCACTGAATGAGAGCCTACACTTAACTCATTCATCCATTCAACATTAGAATTTAAAGACTTGTTTGCTCTTTATATTATATTACTTGATCTTGTCTTAAAGGTACGTGTCCAAAGGCTCCCATCAATGGTTACAATACATGCCAATTCTACATAATTGTTCTCTGATGATGCTAAACATAATGGTTTACCCATAATCATAAAACCTAGAAAACATTTTCTTTGTCTGTGATTGTGTATCAGAGAACTGAGTCAATATTGTGCACCAGAGCCAACTATCCATTGCTTGTTCAGCCTTATAGTGGTTGAAATCACAGCATCTCAGTTTTAGATGTCTCTAAAAATGTTTGTAGATGCACAGGTTTTGCCTGTCAAGGAGATGCCAGCAGGCTGACAATTAAAAAATTATCATAGGAGAGAGGGAAGGTATCAAACACATACTCATTTGCAAATGTTGGATTTTTGTTATTCAGTGAATAAAGAACCACTATTCCCTCAATCTGTATGCATGTAATGGATCAACTAAATCTGTTATCACTAATTCCTTTGTGACTTTTAGGCATGGCAATATTTACAAGCTGCTATGTTACATGGAGCATTGATCTTTCAAATCGTTTGCTGCTGTGCTTTAGGCATTGCTGGAATTTGGTTAGATTTAAGTGAGTTTATCAAAACTAGAGATAAAAATTGGACCATAAATGCAATAAGTATAGCACCAAATATAATATTGTTTTTTATTTTCAAGTGGGAGCGTGATCATGGTGAGGGAACTGTTAAGAAAAATAAAGGTGAAGAATATATTCTTTCCCAAGGGGTGAACAAATAGCAGTGAAGTATCTCTTAACCTTCAGAGATTTGTATAGGTTTACTTATTCTACATGCTCTTGTTGTGGTGTACAGCTGTGCGCAATCTGGTGGTGTGAGAGGATTATGTACATTGAAAAAATGCCGTGGTCTAGCAATAAAGGCTAGTTGACATACAGTCGTGGTCAGCGTATTTCCTGGACATAACATTGGCAACAAGGATGGAGCATTATTTCTCACCTCTGCCACCCTTCCCTACCCGGGGAGCCTCAGATACCATGGTGCAGCTGGTATGAGTTTTTTCAGACGTTTGTCGTGGCACTTGGCCTAGCAGATGCTACAGAAGCGCGGCAAAAGGCGATGCTCATCCACAGTCTGGGCACCGAGGGACAACGCATCTTCCGCACACTCGGCTCCGCACAGACGTATGCAGAATGTGTTGTGTTATTAGCCGAATATTTCGCCGCTCCTCAGAGCGTTATTTGTCCGGCATATTATATTCCGCCAGCGCCATCAACAGCCGGGTGAGTCAGTCCGCCATTACGTCGCGGAACTCAGGTGTTTGGCTAGCCTTTGCAAGTTCGGCCTTTTGGAGGAGGAGATGATTAAAGATCAATTGGCAGAGCACACGACCAACCCGAAGCTGCGGGAGAAACTGTTTATATCGCTGGACGATTTGTCCCTTTCAAAAGCAGTGGAAATGGCTTTCCAATTGGAATCTGCTGCCATGCTAACATCGTAGCTAACGGGTCCCTTCTCGGCCCCACCTCATTCTACTCTGCTGACAGACAGTGGCCCTGACCGCGGCCGACCAGCCCTCCTCACCCCCCTTGATTCTGGATGACCTGGGGGTGAATGTTGCGGGCCTGCAGGGCGCCACAAACCGCAGGGTTTGTGGGAACTGTGGGTCTTCCTCTCACCACACACGTGCCCCAGCCTGCCCAACTACAGGGCGGCACTTCAGACGCTGTGCAAAACTCAACCATTTCTCCAGGGTGTGCCGCTCTGCACCAGCGTCCGTGAGGCCGAGACCCCGCCCAGCCCACTCATCCAGTCCTACCACCATTCACTCCGTGGGCTCCGGTGCCAGACTGTTCAAATGCTGCACAGTAGAGCTGGACGGTGTGTCTCTGCCGTTGCTGCTGGACACTGCTGCCTCCAGGTCCCTGCTCAGTGAGTCTACTGTCTGAAGGCTTTTTCCACGTCACACAATCGGGGGCTGATGCAGCAGACTTGTATGGTTATGGACACGCTAAAATCTGTGATGAGAAGCTCACTGAGAAGGTGATGGTGGGGACCATCATCTTCTCAGTGAGCTATGGCTCCCGAACCTTACCTGCATTCACCTTCCAGGTCTCGTCATGGGGCCAACCTCCTCGGATTTGACCTATTCTGTGCCCTTGGCTTCTCCATCACGGACAATGTGGGCTCCACCATTCTGACAGTTACCACTCCCTGGCAGCACCGATGGCCGGCGCTCTTCACTGGGCTGGGCTGTCTCATCCCTTTTAACCACCAGCCCCTTATTGACCCATCCGTGTCCCCTGTTGTTCAACCACTGCGCCGGCTGCCCGTCGCCCTACGTGACCATGTGACAGTGGAGCTACAAAAGTTGCTGGA
Source organism: Atherinosoma microstoma (assembly GCA_037177055.1). Taxonomy (NCBI): domain Eukaryota; kingdom Metazoa; phylum Chordata; class Actinopteri; order Atheriniformes; family Atherinidae; genus Atherinosoma; species Atherinosoma microstoma. Next base: position 12,438,940 of record JBBBVU010000007.1, on the reverse strand, counting down.
CTCTGGCATCATCGAACGAGCGGGTCTACGCCCCTGCATCGACCTCAGGCAAGTGAACAAGGCGGTCATACCTGACAAATACCCGCTGCCTACCATGGAAGAGCTGTCAGCCAAATTCCATGGGTCGAAAGTCTACTCCAAGCTGGACCTACGCCAGGGCTACCTACAGGTCCCTTTACATCCAGATAGCCGTAACTTCACCGCCTTCGTGACCCATATGGGAGTCTTCCGCTACACCCGCATGCCTTTCGGTCTCAGCTCGCCACCCAGCTGCTTCCAGAAGATCATGTCCACCATCTTTGCTGGCATTCCAGGTGTGGTTGTGTACCTGGATGACATTGTGGTGCATGGTGCGTCAGCCGCTCTGCATGATGACCGCCTTTCCAGGGTGCTGGACGTGCTTGCCCACCACAACCTCACACTGAATGGTGAGAAGTGCGTCTTTGCAGCACCCGCTCTTGACTTTGTGGGGTTTCGTTTAGCAGCGGAGGGGCTAAGTCCACTTCACTGAAATCTGGATGCGGTTCTGCGTGTGCCCGAGCCTTCCTGTGCTGCCCAGCTGTCGTCATTCCTGGGAATGACCGCCTTCAACCTGCGTTTCCTCCCGCGCTATTCTGAAACCACTGCGCCGCTGCGCACTCTCCTCAAGCATGGTGTGCCCTGGTCTTGGACCTCTGCATGCTCTGCTGCGGTTAACCAGCTCAAATCTCAACTTACATCCCCACCGGTGCTGGCCCACTTTGACATACGGAGCCCCACGTTTGTGACCTCTGATGCCTCTAACACGGCTGTCGGTGCCGTACTCTCCCAGATCCAGCAGGGTACCGAGAGGCCCATGGCATTTGCTTCAAGGTTGCTTACCCCTACCTAACAGAAGTACTCGGTTGGGGAGAAGGAAGCACTGGCATGTGTCTGGGCATGCGAAAGATGGCATATGTATCTGTACGGACGCCATTTCACACTGCGGACGGACCACCAAGCCCTCACAGCTCTACTGGCCACGACCGGATCAGGGCACAAGCCCTTGCGCCTTTATCAGTGGTCTGAGAGGCTGCAGGCATATAACTTTACCACGCAGTTCACGCCCGGAAGGGAGAATGTTGTAGCGGATCTGCTCTCCAGAGCCACAACCAGCCCTGCACCGGATGGGGTTCAGGACCCCTCAGAGCCAGAACTGGTCCTCATGTTGCACACGCCTCCAATCAGCTGTTTCACTGCAGGAACTAAATGCTGCATCAGCGCAGGACCCTGTTTTTACCCAGCTCTGCACCTTTATCCACGAGGGCTGGCCCACCCAAGTCCCCAAGGAAGTGCCACCCTACCACAGAATTAGGGATGACCTCTCCTGCTGGAATGAAGTCTGCGTGGCAAGGGGACTAAGCACTGACTGCCTTGAGGGCGCGCATCCTCGCAATGGCCCATGAAGGCCACCTGGGCATTGTCAAGGTTAAGCAGCATTGACAGAGACATAGAGACAATGGTAAAAGATTGCACAGCCTGCCTGACAAGTGGTAAGTCAGGCCCACCCCGACCCCTCCCTTGCAGCCCCTGCCTTGGCCTCCAGGGCCTTGGATTCACATTCAGCTTGACATCTGTGGTGAACTCCGTGGCATCCCTCAACATCAACACTTCTCAGACGGGTGGCATCACCACCTCTTTCTGATCGGCTCACCACACCTGACCCAGGTCCAACGGATGGGGACTGAGACTTCCCGGACGAGCAGTTGGAGATTCCAGCTGGACATCTACCAGAACCAGACCTGCCAGCCAGACCTCTTCAGCTGGGAAATCGCCCGGCACGTGCTTGTCAAAAGCCTCCTTATCTCAGTGACTATGTTACAGACTTCTGAGTGTTTCATGTGTTTGGACTGTTAGTTAGTGCATAGCCTGTCACGTGGCAGAATACTCCACAAGGCCATGCCGGTAAACTAGCAGTCTACCTGGTTTGCCCCATCAGTTTGTTTATGTTCAGACCCTGAAATGTTCTGGCTGTGTTTGTTAATGTTCTTTAAAAGGAGGGGGTAAATGTGGTGTACAGCTGTGCCCGATCTGGTAAAAGGGTCGCCACAGTGTGACGTCTTTGGTGTGAGACGAATATGTACATTGAAAAAATGGCGTGGTCTAGCAATAAAGGCTAGTTGACATACAGTCGTGGTCAGCAGATTTCCTGGACATAACACTTGTGAAGCACTTTGTGATTTTATATTTGGACAGATGCTATATTAATTAAGTTTCACTTACTTACTTACTTTGATGTCATCGTCAATTGAAAGCTTGGCCTCTACAACTTCTTCTACTGCTATGGTGACTATAAGCCAAAAATGAACTTGCTGTCTTTTTGCTGTTCTCCGCTTGCTTTATATGACTTCTCTGGGTCAGTGCAGTCCCTAAATGGAAAGGAAATGACAAAGGTCACAAAAGGGGAATGAGACAATGAGTGTGTCTGCAAGAGAAGCTCCATTTCCCCTTCATCAGTGTGCCTAGAGATGGAGTTACAAGGGTACTTTACTGTATCACTGTTAAGCTGGTGAATTGGTTTATGTCCCTTCATCTGGCAGAAAAATTCAGTTTACTTTGTTACTGCTAGCATTTGGTCTCCTCAAACACAAACAATATATTTTATTTACCAAGAATGTGGTATGTTTTATGATTTGTTCACTCGTCTGGTTTTAAGCCTTTTTCTGTTTCAACATATTAAAAATAACAGCAAATTATTGCACAGTAAGCCATGTTGAGTGTTATTAATATGTATTTATGAAGTTGTGTCTTATATTTCATGCAATGTACTGGGAGAGAGGGACAAACTGCCTTGACCTTCAACCCCAAACGGAAATGGCAAAAGTGCCCAAGGTAACATGCTATTCATCCACATTGCCCTAGTGTCATGTTGGCTACTGTGTTTTCATTAGCCCGAATTAGACAAGTCACTTAATTTGCTGCTTTATCTCATGTAAACATACAAATGGAGGATCAGTAACTATAATGTTAACCAAACTGCTGCTCGTCCTCTTCCACTTATCCGGGGCCGGGTCTTTGGGGCAGAAGCCTGAGCAGGGCAGCCCAGACTTCCCTTTCCCCGGCCACATCAGCCAGCTCATCCGGGGGGATCCCGAGGCTCTCCCTGGCCAGCCGAGAGATGTAATCCCTCCAGCGTGTCCTGGGCCTACCCCGAGGTCTCCTCCCGGTGGGGCGTGGCCGGAATACCTCCCCAGGGAGGCGTCCAGGAGGCATCCTGACCAGATGCCCGAGCCACCTCATCTGGCTCCTCTCGATGAGGAGGGGAAGCGGCTCTACTCTGAGGCCCTCCCAGATGACCGAACTTCTCACCCTATCTCTAAGGGAGAGCCCAGCCACCCTGCAGAGGAAATTCATTTCGGCCGCTTGTATTCGCGATCTCGTTCTTTTGGTCACTACCCAGAGCTCGTGACCATAGTTGAGGGTAGGAACGTAGATCAACCGGTAAATCGAAAGCCTTGCCTTTTGGCTCAGCTGCTTCTTCACCATGACAGACCAATGCAGAGCCCGCATTACTGTAGACGCCGCACCGATCCGCCTATCAATCTCCTGCACCATCCCTCCCCCACTCGTGAGCAAGACCCTGAGATACTTGAACTCCTCCACTTGGGCCAGGACCTCACTCCCAACCCAGAGAGAACACTCCACCTTTTGCCGGCTGAGGACCATGGTGTGGGATTTGGAAGCGCTGATTCTCATCCCGACCGCTTCACACTCGGCTGCGAATCGGCTGGAGATCACGGCCCGATGAAGCCAACAGAACCATATCATCTGCAAAAAAGCAGAGACCCAATCCTGAGGCCACCAAACCTGATCCCCTCAACACCTCGGCTGCACTTAGAAGTTCTGTCTATAAACGTTACGAACAGAATCGGTGACATAAGGCAACCTTACAAGGGAGTCCGTCACTCCATACTCCCGTAGCACCCCCCACAGGAGTCCCCGGGGGACACGGTCGAACGCCTTCTCCAAATCCACAAAGCACAAGTAGACTGGTTGGGCAAACTCCCATGCCCCATCCAAGACCCTGAAGAGGGTATAGAGCTGGTCCATTGTTCCATGACCAGGACGAAAACCACACTGCTCCTCCTCAATCCGAGACTCGACTATCCAACGGACCCTCCTTTCCAGGACCCCTGAATAGACCTTACCAGGGAGGCTGAGGAGTGTGATCCCCCGGTAGTTGGAGCACACACTCTGGTCCATCTTCTTAAAGAGAAGAACCACCACCCCAGTCTGCCAATCCAGAGGCACCGTCCCCGATGTCTACGCGATGCCATAGAGGCATGTCAACCAAGACAGCCCCACAGCATCCAGAGCCTTAAGAAACCCTCGTCCACCCACGGGGCCTTACCACCGATGAGCTTTTTAACCACCTCAGCGACCTTGGCCCCAGAGATAGGAAAGTCCACCCCCGGGTCCCCCGGCTCTGCTCGTTCTTCTGAAGGCGTGTTGGTGGGATTGAGGAGGTCTTTAAAGTATTCCTTCCACCAACCCAAAACGTCCTGAGTCGAGGTCAGCAGCCCCCCATCTCCACTGTACACAGTGTTGATGGAGCACTGCTGATGGCTTCCCCCGGCCGCCGGATCCAAACTGCTGCTTGCACCATAATTACTGCACCTTTTTACTGAACATGGATGTTAGTCCACTTTGTAAATGGAACTTGTTTGAGAAACACAGGTCAACATTTTCAAGTAGGATGAAAGTCATTAGGCCACCTGTATCGACTGCTAATCAGCGGATTTCCCTGAGCTCTGATACACACTAATTTACATCGGTCTGATAACTTTAAACATTTGAGCTCACACATTTGGTCATAGGGGCTCCAACATCACTTTAGAAACACTGTTGGGTGCAATTTTAGTGTGTTTACTATGATATAAACAATGTATCAGCCAAGTCTGCTTTGATGAACACAAATACAGCTCAGAACAGTACTGAAACACTGCCATTGATGCAGAGACATAATTAAACTGATGAAAGTTTGATTACCCAAAGTCTCTGTGCATATAGTCATGTTCAGTGCAGAAATTTACCACTATAGTTGTCAAACATGATAATATTCACAATAGGTCATGTTATGGGCAATAAAGCACACAAAACAAAAATAAAAACAAGATTTTAAATGTTATACAATTGACCCAAATAAACAAATACACAATTTAAAACTGACAGCCTACATGGCTACAACTCTCTTGCACAAAAAACTGTAAACATTTCATTGCAAAGCAAGCATTTCAGTGAATTGCTGATGTTTCGACTGAACATAACAAATGTTCTACAAAAAACGCGAGAGCAACACACAGATATGCTTCAAACAGCTTTTATACCCAAACTTGTCTCTATACGACAAAGACAATTTAGAGATGCATGAAAAAAAAGCTCCACTTAATTTCCTTCCTCTGCCACAGTAGTATTATTTGGACGCAAATGGTGTCGTTGGGTTAATGATGATTTAATGAGCAATTCATTTTAAGCCTCTGTCTTGCAAAAAAGGAGTGAAAGATATTACAAGATTAAAATCATATTCCATTGCACTTAAGTGTGATGAGGTGCAGAAACACACTAGGCAAGGTAGTGGTTGAGTTTATTTGTTCATGGCATTGCCTGAAGTCAAACAGCTGCTTAATTGGCTCAGTACTCTCTTAAGCACTGAGCAATAAGTGCACTGTTGATGTCAATCTCAATCTCTACAAATGTGGGTACATCGAAGAGTTGACTAATCATTTGAAAAGAGCAATAAACATGCAGTTCAGCAGTGTCGCTTTTAAATGCAAATTTGCCTAATTTAAACTTACAGAAAATACCTTTTAAAATCGCACAGGAGCAATAAGACTTACAAACAAGGCAAAAGAAAATTGCAACATGCCATTGTCTTCATACATATTATGTTGAATCTAACAAATTTGTTCAGTTGTGCATATTATATATCAGGGGTGTCATACTTATGGCCTGCGGGCCAAAATCAGCTTGCCAGAGATTCCAATCTGACCCATGGGAGGAATTTAGCAAGTCTGATAAATAAATAGAAGATCATCTGTCCATTTTCTATATCACTTATTCCAATTCAGGGTTGCAGGGAAGCTGGAGACTATCCCAACGATTAGCAGGGTATACACTGGACAGGCCACCACTCTATTGCAGGGCCAACACAGAGAGACAAACAATCACTCACGCTCACTTCTAGGAACAATTTAGGTACCAATTAACCTAACATGCATGTCTTTGGACTGCAGGAGTAAACCGGAGTACCCATAGAGAACATGAAAACTCCACACATGCAAACTCCACACAGAAAGGCCACTGTTCGTAACGCTCCCTCCCCCACAAGCCATGGCTTAAATCAGTGACCTTCTTGCTGAGAGGCAGCCGTTAACCACTACACCACCGTACAGTAAGACGTTAACTGCTACTTTTAAAAAAAGAAAATAACTAAAATTCAGCATTTGTCCCCTGGAGGTCACACTGTTTTAGTAGGAGCAGCATAAAAAACACAACACTGAAACCCACAACTAAACATCAGATGACCGCAGTGCACCACTAGTTATATAAATGGCAGTTTTGTGCTGTCGTTGGCTCATTTGCGGCTCATCGTGGTAAAAAGTGTAACAGTTTGCAAGGACAACTGAGAAAAGATAAATGAACTTTAGGGGTCTGGGGAAACAACAGTCTGTTTTTACCTAGCCGAGAGGTCAGTGATGCAAAGGTGAAAGCCAGCAATTTTACTGCTAGTGCATTTAGCATCCAAGCCATACTGGAGGAGTTTATGACAAAACATGGGTGTTGAAAGTTGCTGAAATCATGTTTGCTGAGAAGTGACAGGCTTTGGCCAACATTAGCCTGGTTAGGAATACTACGGCAGACAGGATTTCAGATTCTTCTGCAGATTTGGACAGGTCAGGTCATTCATTTTTGGCTGCAATAAATGAGAGTACTGACATTACAGATGTTGCTCAATTCAAGGTGTTGATGAGACTGACCATAACTGAGGAATTCCTTGAGTTGGTGCCCATGGGAGACACCACAACAACAGATGGCCTTTTTTTAGCACTCTAATTTCAGTGCTGGACAGGGTCAGAGTGGACTGGTCTGCCTGGCCAGGGTGCGATCAGTGATTGGGGAAAAAAGCTAAATTGTGAAAAAATTCTAGAAGAAAATGTGTTATTTATTTAGTTAGTTAGTTATAGGCGATTGTGTTATTATCCTACTGATCTGGACAACTTGAAATTTAAATTGTGCTGTCTGTGGCCTTAAACTAAAATGAGTATGGCACCCCTTTATATACAGTTTATGAATTTCACAGTTTTCATATGGACTTCCAAAAAAATTAGGACCATACTCATGCACATTGTTGCTGTTTGTCAACAGTTCAAGCAACCAATTAGGGGACTGTTCACTCGCTGCAAGAGGAGCCCCATTTATTATTTATAGATAGATTTTAACAATGGATGTCAGAGACAGCTACTCTTCACTGCTTCCCATGAGATTCTACATGTATGATACCGAGTGGCCCACAGCACCGCTTATCCTGACGTCTGTCAATAGGTAGAGGCGAGTCACACAAAATCCAATACCACACAGCATTTAGAGAGATTCTTTCCACTGTGACTTCTTGATATTAGCTACCTGACACATTTCTCATTCAGTCTGAGAAGGGTTGTTAGGAATGTCTGTACTTGTCCCTTCTCTGTTTTACATCTTTCCGAATGCATACATTTATTCCATGACAGAGCTGCATTCTGAACAAAATATAAAACTGTAAGAATTTAGATACTTTAAATCTTGCCACAATGATTTAAGCAAAAATGTTAGCATAACTTTACATTATACTGTTGTGCTTGATTATTCAGTTTCATTAAGTTTTTATAAAGCAAAACTGAGAAAGGTTGAATCGTGACGAGATGCCATGTCTTGTTCAAACATTATTGTGACTTGGTGTCACACAGTTGGAAACCCTATAGGTCCTCATAATTCAAAACAACTAAAATGTTAAATATACTAGAGGGAGATAGAGAGGGGTTGTAGTATCAAATAAATGAATAAAAAGTGCACAGTACAAGTAGTTAAAGCTTATTTTCATGCTACTATTCTGCATTGAGAACAACTGCTTTACACAGACTTCAGTAAGTACCTGAGAAAAAGTAAGTAGAGATCTACCTTGGTTTATAACTTGGTTAACATTAGAGAGTGGCTACTCAGCTAGGTACTCAAGAAAATGTAGGGTCTAAGGTCCAAACAAAAAGGTCTCCTTTCAATGCAGTGCAAACATATATACACACCATAGATAAATCACACAAGATCAGATGACCTACCTGTTGCCCCCGATTGTTTCACCTTGCTACTACCAGCTACTCTTGTTCGACAGCTGCAAAAGTAGTACCATAGTAACCATGCTAAGATCAAGGAGAAAGAGCCACTACTTCTAAATATATTGGATCTTAAACTTCAACCTTCATGTTGAGCTTTCACTAAAACGCTAAATATTTACATTGAAATGCAGAGTCAAACAGAGATAGGAAGAAGCTTGAACAAACCCTTGAGCTACTCCGATATATTTTACATCCTTATTACTCTATGCTTATAGATTGAGGAGACTTATTTTCCACATGCAGCACACAGAGAGAATCAATTTGTCTGTGAACAATAAAGATGGGAGGGTGTATTATGGAGGTAAGGTTTGAGTGTTGCATTCTGGGTATCAGGTGTCTTCTGCACTTTTCAAGTGAGATGGTATTGCCAGCCTGTGGGGCCCACATGCAAATTAAATGGAGAGACAGAAAAATGCATTATTGATCAGGGTGATGCCAAAGTGTCTCGTTCACAGCACAGGATCAGGTTTTGGTACAGGGTAATTAATCCACAGGCCTGAATAAAAGCAGAGGAACTGATATGCACCCCCTTCTTCCTCATCTCACCCTTTTTCTCCCTGTGTTCAAGTCTCTACTTGGTTTAACGCTGAGAAAAATAGGTCGCTAGCTTGTGGGCAAAACCTGTGCAAGGCACCACTGGGATAGCTAGAGCACAGTGAAATGCACACATGCTGTTTCCTACTCATAAACACCAGCAAACACACACAGGCGCACAAAGAAACAGAAAAGAGGTTGAGACAGAGAGCATGAAAGAGAGAGCACCTGGGCGTTTTTCTTTTTCTGCCAAGTTGAGCAGAGCAGGTGTCAGATTTAGTCTCTATCGTGTAGTGTAGTGTAATTACATACTGCAATATTGATACTGTTATCAAATACATGTCATCCATGCATGTTTGTTTTCAGATGAAACCACTTTATTTCATTTTCCATTTCTCTTAACTCTAGACAGATTTACCGTCTTCTGGCTTATTGTTGTGGTTTTGTAGGCTGCAACACAAAACATTTTCTTATTGCATTCATCAATTTTGATTCGAGCTGCAGCAGTCAGCTGCCTTCAGCAAAAAGGTGGAAACTGACTTTACTTACCTTCCTGAGATCAATGACCGGACAGACAAATTTAGAGTCAAACTAATTAAAATAGTTTGTTTGCTGTGTAGGGAGAGGAAGTTGGTGAAGAAAAAACAGACCTAAAATGAAAGTAAGTAATGGATTGTCATTCATCAACTGGACAGTGACATATCTTCAGATTAATGTTACTCCCTTTAACACAAGCCCCCGTCCACACATTTTGCATCACATTGTTTCAACAGTAGCTTAAAAGACCCAAACAAAGCAGTGGCTCTTGAGTGGGCCCTTAGTTTTATACACATTTTTAGCAGCCAACGAAGTTTCTAAGCCAGCTTGGAAGCAAAGGGCTACCCGATGTCATGACAGAATATGAAATAGTTGGTCCACGCAGCAATAGTTGCAGTTTCACACTGAAAACTGTTCAACTGCCGTATTTCTTACTCAGTTCTTCAAAAGAGATGCAACTTGACATGTCATCATGTTAATGTTCAACATCTCCAGACATCCTGTTGTGTGATGATGTTCATCCTCCACATCTCGCTTCATACATAATCACATCCATTTCCCATGTCTTGGAACGCATTCAACAGTGAAGAGGAATGAATCGAAGATGGAAGCCACTAATCTGCAGATATCCATGCAACACTACACGTTTGTGACTCTTGTTTCACAAGCTTTGAAACAACCCCTTAACCTTTCTACTTCCCTTTCACCCATGAATAGCAAGGGTATAGGGCTTCTTTATTTTAGAAAGCATGGCTCAGAATTCCCATCATGTCACATGAATGCTTCCATGTCAAGAAAAAAAAAACTGTTTGGGGATATGTAACCACCTTATATTTTTTACACATAACTTGTGACACGATGTGTAGTTTATGTGGCTCAAGACCAATGTACCTGATACATTTTCTATAAAGAAAAAAAAAGCATGCTGCTTTGATGCCAGGTCATGGCTAGTCACTTAATTAGCAATGGCTTCCTCCTACACTTTCATTGATCTGTCTCTTCAAATTAAATTAAATTCTTGATTGATAATATTTGTTTGATTACAAAGCTTTTGTTTTCAATACTGGCAGGATTTATTTTATTTTTTTTTGATGTCGACTTTTGTGTGATTATCTCAAGAATTCTAGTGTGATGTAACATAAAGTCATGTGCACAACTGATCCAACACATAACATTTCATGGATGCAGAGTTTATTATGTCCTATGCTTACATGCTTGAAATACATGCAGAGACATACAGGAAGCCTCAAAAGAAAACACCACAAAATAAAATGGGGCAAATATTATTAAAGAATATCTGCACATCCAGCAGTTAGAAAATACGGCGAAGAAGCACTAACGCACCACATACAAAAATCTACCAAATAAAGTGAAGTACATATAGAAGTACAGTACTCATTGCAAAAACTCAATACAATGAGCTTAAGCAATGGCATGAGAGCACATTTGCACACAATGGATGCTGCCTGTGCAGTAAGTCTTGTTTTGAGTTATAAAAGGCAGTAGAGTGTGTAATTTCTTTATACTCTGAAGGCAAATTTATGCCAGAAAAAAAACGTACAATGCAATTTTCACTGGAATCAAAGCTCTGTATTTGAAAAAAAAAAAAAAAGTATAGCTTTTTGATACTGCAAACAACATATCTTTCTGTTGCTGACCCACAGTTATACACATTGACTATGTTTAGTGTATATCCCTGCTGCACATTCAGTAATTGGCCACCGAGCAAACTATACTACAATTCTGCTGACTTGAACATAAAAGAAAATACATTACACCTGCTGGACTTAAAAGAATAGGTTGAACTTCAGTCTGAGCTGTACACATTTAATTTTTTATGGAGCTGTTACATGGTTTGTAAAATGTACAAGTAAATCTCACAAAGGTTTGATAAAATAAAATAAAACTACAATTGAAGGGCCATTTATATCTGGTCATGTAAATCTGTAAAACTCTGTGGTCCAAAAAAAAAAAAAAAGATTATTAGAATTTTACTCTTCAATGGACAAAAAGGTCTGGTTCAGCTTTGCAATTGTAGGTCAAAACCAAGGTCAAATTTAGTTAGGTAACCCAGTTTCCACAACTCATGCTGCCCGAAGCGCTTTAGAATCTAAAATGCAACTAAAATAAATAAAATACATGAAAGTCATGTAAGAAACAGTTTTAAAAAATACAAGAAAACAATACAAGAAAACTATAAGAAAAAAAAAAATGTTTCAGTCAACTTGTGCAAAAAGCCAGTCCATAAAAGCGTGTCTTCAATATTTTTTTTTAAATGATCCAGTGTCATGACAATCTGATATTTAAGGGAAGACTCTTTCAGAGTCTTGGCATTGCTACAAAAAAGGTTCTAAGATTTTAGTTTTGTCCTTGGAATGGATAAAATCAGTTGAGAACAATTGTAGAAAGTAACAGCATTGCAGAACCCCTTTCCATGCCTCTGAACATTTGCCATGATTAATGGCTTCACTAATGACAATGGAGGAACATAATCATTCCATCTTTGCCTCTAAAACAACTGACAAGGTGACAATTCTACATACTTGCCATTGCAATCTCAATTATTGTGAGTGAAAAAGAACTGAAACAAATACGCAAAATACATCAACAACAGTCTGAATTTTCCTTCAGATAGGAGCCCCCGCGTTTCTGTTGACAAAAAATAGAAACACAGTGATTTCTATGACGTCGGATTTGAGTTTATCTGCAAATGAAATGTCTTGGTTTTATTATAAGCCATATGAATACAACACTGTTTTATAACATAACACACAGGTGATATTTTCGTTAGACTAAATTTGAAGTCATTATCTTCCTTGTAGAATTCAATGCAAAGAACTGATTCAGATGGACACCTTGATGCACTTCAATGTCATAGAATGTTCAAGAGTATGTCCATTAGTTACCTTGTTCCATTTCCTTCCATCTCTACAATTTATGTAGGCTGCTGCTCTGTATATCTTTAGCCTCAGCACCCACATCCAGCAACTCCTCCTAGCATGTTCTAGTATTTTAGGTCTCTAGTACCTTCAGAAAGGCAATCACTTTCTTGTGTAATGCAGCCATTTTCATGCAAGACATTTCTTTGTTAATCTAATGAGCCCTATTAACATAATTATTTTCAAGTCTCCACTTGCTTTAAAACACACCCACATACACTAATCACCCAAAACCAATCCACCTTGGATACCAAGTCTATTTTTTTTCCATGTCAACTGAGCCATACATCTTTCGGTGTGTCACCCAATAAAAGCTTTTTGCCCATGATGAAATGAACCAATTAAGCAAGGCACTTCTGCTTGGGCAGAGATGAGATCCATCTCTTAATGGATGAGATTCGCTCACAAGAATGCCATGTCCGTAGCGCCTCTCCACCTCATTATCACGCCACTATTAGCCATCACTCACATCAACTAGGGCTCATACTTAGAACAAGCAAATGAGCATTCATCCGCATGCTTTAGTGAATCATAATGCTTTCACGCTTGAGCAAGTGGAACACAATGCAAATAAAAGTGCAAAGAAGTAGTTAAAATTAGATGGGTTAAAAGCTGATACTTGACCCCTGAGTGAGAAAAGTAACAGGTGAAAGCAGCACTAAATTTTGTCATTTTGAAGCGGATAACATAAGAGGACAATAGGTTTGATACACTTGTACTGAACAACATCCTGATAGTTTTTAGTTTGGCATATACAATACAAGATTGCATGAAGTCATTATAAAGATCACATTATCATCAGTGAGGGCATTTGACTCTTCACAATCATCTGAAAAAAAAAAAGTTCAGGTCATAAATTCATTTATGTCAAAATGTAAAGGTATTCGGAAGGAAACCTGAGACTCAGAACTATGAAGACTTAAAATGCAATGTTCTTAAATCAAGACATCTATGTTCAACATCCTATAATGAGATAGGCAGAAAATGAAAGAGAGAATTTTTTTTTGCAATGCTTCAAATAGCCAATAATTCAGCACCACGATAATGTCAGCTCAGTTTCAGCTTATTCAGCTTTGCACAAGTCAGCTGATTTACATGAAGAAAATTTATTCTGGATTAAACTGAAACTCATCTCTCCTTTTTTTTCTTAGCTAAATTTGAAGAGAGACACTTTGTTCTCGCATGGTGGAAGGCGTCTTGCAGGCGTCTTGTAGCCTTCAGGTCCTGACTGTTGTTTGTGCCTATGCACCGAACGGCAGTTCAGAGTACCCACCCTTTTTGGGGTCCTTGGAAGGAGTGTTGGAGTACACCCCGTCCGGGGACTCCCTCGTCCTGCTGGGGGACTTCAATGCCCAAGTGGGTGACAACAGTGAGACCTGGACGGGCGTGATTGGGAGGAACGGCCCCCATGATCTGAATCTGAGTGGTGTTCTGTTGCTGGACTTCTCTGCTCATCATGGATTGTTCATGATGAACACCATGTTCAGGCAAAGAGTGGCCATATGTGTACCTAGCACCAGGACACTCTAGGCCGCAGTTCCATGATTGACTTTGTAGTCGTATCATCGGATCTGTGGCCGCATGTCCTGGACACTCGGGTTATGAGAGAGGTGGAGCTGTCAACTGATCACCATCTGGTGGTGAGTTGTCTCAGATGGTGGAGGAGGATGCCGGTCAAGCCAGGAAGGCCCAAACATGTAGTGAGGTTTGCTGGGAACGTCTGGCAGAGTCCCCTGGGATTTCTGTACACTCCTTTGGTTCCTGAGGTGGATCAAAATGATCCACTCTGTCCCCCCTTGCCCCCGCCCCCCTCCTTCTCTTGGCTGGGATTATCATCTATTCAAATGTAAATATGCCCTGCCTC
>JBBBVU010000007.1:12411378-12424582 GCA_037177055.1 Atherinosoma microstoma | reverse complement strand
CACACACACACACACACACACACACACACACACACACACACACACACACACACACACACACACACACACAGTGAATATGTATGAATTAAGTTTGCTTAGTTTTTTTTACAATGTTTAAAAAAAAAATGCATTTTCTCGTTTGTGTATTTTTCATTCTCTTATTTATATGTATCTTACTGAACTGAACTGAACAGAAAAGATCATTTGATCCACCTCAGGAACAGACCGGGGGTGGATCAAAATGATCCAACTGCAGGGATGCAAGTGTTAACTTGTTGTTAACTTGATGCAGTGAGTATCTTTACATTCCTTAGATAACCATCGCGGCGGATAACATATTTCCTGTGATCGTGAAAAATATGTTCAACTGTTTCAGAAGAGTCAAATTATTGTTTTCCATCAAGTAAATGAAACAAAGAGTTTTATGTTATTATTAAAGCAGGGACAAGAACTGTCCAATGCATTACTAAAACCTGGAAGTACAGTGCTGAATCATCATATTCAAGGAAGACGTGGTTGGAATAAAATCTTTAATGAATATCATAGATCCCTTAATGTTTGGTGAGCCCAAATCAAAAGAAAATAAACAGTGGAACCTTTATCAGTATTTCAGAGGGGAAGTATGAGCATTTACACAAAGGATGTGAAGAAAATTTAAGGTATTGGCACCAACCAACTTTGTATCCTTGAGAAAACCACTTAACAGTGAGACTAATCCAAAATAAAAGAACAGAGGCATCTTTAATTCCCCAGAGTGCATATATATTGGACTCTGGTGCAATAGAAAATATCATGTGACCTAAGTCCGGATTTACTCTGAGTGAAATAAATATTATGATAAGAAGAGCAGCAGGTGAAAAGCTGCACCCATCATAGTGTCTATTGTACAAGCCTGTAGGCTCAGTGATATACAGTAATCTGGGGCTGCTTCAGTAGGTCAGGTCTGGGTTCAGCCCCAAAAAAATGAGCTTAACTGAGTGAATGAATATACTGACTGACAAAATTTTTAAACATCAATGGATTTTTTTTCTCCTTTTCCTTTCTTTTCTTTTCTGATGGCATATTTCAATTCACCAGACTCAAATTGTGATAGGGTGGTTCAAGGAGCATGACACATTATTTTCACACATGGTTTGGCCACCACAGAGTCGAGAACTTAAACCCAGAAATGTTGGGACGTGCTGGACATTACTTTGAATTACTGTATGACATCAACGAAAGATCTTTAATGAATGCATCTGTGGATGGGACTGAATGTTTTGATATTGCTTATTCAAAACCATGGAATAGTGAAGGTGTGCCATAATCAAAGCTAAAGGTGGTCCAATAAAGTAGCTTGTCTTTTTTCTATGGCAAGACATTGTATTATCCTATCATAAAGCAGATAAGACATTGTATTATCCAATCATAAAGGAAATAGCTCATCTTGCCATTTCAATGACATCAGGGTCTTTATAAACCAAACTGAAGGCTTGGGGAGCACATTCTATTTTAAATCCTCTTGTTCAATCAGTCTGTTGACTAATGTTGCCATAAATGACACTGATGACCATTTTGATTGAAGTCCTATAGTTTCTCAACATTTTCAGCTAAATGACATAACATAGCAACTGCTGGCTCAGAATTATAACCGGAAAGCCCCAATCCTCTGCACTTACACTTTGAGACTTAAGTGGTAAAAAAAAAAAAAAGATTTTTCAATTTGATCATAAAATTACAATTTGAAAAATATACAAATTATTGTTTTTCATGCCCAGAATGCAGCTTCTTAAAAGAAGCAAAAAGTAACATCATGTCTTGTTATGATAAACTAGCGATGCAGCTAAAAACAGAAGTAAAGTATTGCATTAAATTAACTGTTTCCTCACAACTGATTTTAGTCACATAATTCAGCACTGTTAAGCTCTCATTGCAGCTGTTTATGTTTTGTTTACTTACTGCTTTGACCTGAGAAAGACTGCATTATCTATAATTTGCAGAGGATGCTTGGCCAATAAATATTTTATTACTGAGGGTTGAATTATACAGTCAGAACTCAGAATGCACTGAAGATGCATTGCAGATGAAAATGAATGTGTCTTGTTACTGAGTAACATATGACATTGCGTTAAAAGTTTGCACCATTGGATAATGATCACTCAATGAGATGTACTGTATGTATTGAATCTCAACTGTAATCTAATACTTTATGGTGCATTTCTGCATAATACATTGGAATAAAGGTACTAAGAAATTGATGTAAGATACTTCATGGATGCTGCTCTTAACAAGCATCTGTTGGTGAGAGAAATAATTAACATTCCACTAACTGAATAATAAATAAATTATGATAATATTACAACTAATATCCTCCATCTAATGCTTTCTTTTTCTTGTTATATCTTGATAATAGTCCTCTCTCTTTTTTCAGTGTAATCGTAGCCTGCATCTCTAAGATTAGCAGTCCTTGCACCCAGCTTCTGGTAACTGACCCCCTGAAGCTACATCAATGGGATTGCAGTTACTGTAGCCTCTGACAACATGGAAGAAAAACATGATGAGAGTGAGACAAGGTACCTAAGAAAAGATTGCTTCTCTGGTCCCCTTTTATTGATTCTGCACATTAAAAAAATACAAGTCTTGAAGGGGGTGGTGCTGATTCTGATGAAAAATTCATAAACTTTGTAGAGTCACTCTTTACTTCTTTCATAAGATGTTGCAAATTACAAAAGCTCTTTGTTCCCCAGAGATAAACACATTGTCACTTTTTAAATATATGTTTTCATCTAGTTCACACCTGACATTTGTTCACCAGAATGAAAAAAGAACACCCCACAGCTTTCTATTTAGTCTGTTTTTTCTAACTCTCCACAGGCAGCTGTAAGGACTCTTGTTCTCTTTTATTTTTCCTCCCTTAAAATAAATTGTTGCGTGTCTTTTTGCTCTCATTTCATTTTCCAGCCAGATGGCAAGTTAGAAGCAGACACTTCACACACGGCCCAACGTGATGTTCAGCTCTTCAGGCTTATTTAAGTGCTAATGGGCAAAGTATTACTTAATTTGTGTCTGATGAAGACATTCTTAAACAGTGGCGTTGTAAAAGTCTTACCAATAGATCGCCCAAGTGCCATTGTCTTAAGTCACAAATTCTTGAAAACGATTCCTTATATTTCTTTTCTTCTTCATATTAGCAGTCAGTCATTTATAAACAGCTGTGACTATATATTAGTAATGGCTTTTATTCAAATTTGAGACGGACAAAGTACCCACTGAAACTATATCCTTCAAATACTGCGTCATCATTTTTATTACCAGTTTGCATTTGATGAAGATGCCTTTGTTGCACTTTTGACCTTCAAAAAAAGGTGCGTGGAAAGGGGAATGGAGATGTATTGAAAAATGTAATATTCATAGTCATGATGCAGGCATACAGAATGCTTTGAATAAAAAAAATACATTGACTACTTACAGGGGTCTTAAAAAGTCTTAAAGAGGTAAAATGGGAAAATTCATAATTTCTTGACTGAAGGAATAAAAAAATGGATATGTGAAAAACGAGAGGCGTAATTTCATCTGGAGTATAGAATGACGTCACACAGTGTCTCTCTGTGTTGATCTCCAGCCTCATGTTTACCCGCCGGTCCGGTCGCGCGTTCATGTACATTCATGTGAATTGCCGCCTCCTCCTTCTCAGACCGCTTGACCCTCCCTCCCTATCAAAGGCGACAGCCAATGAGTATTGGCAGCTCATATTTTCAAGGCAAAATGGCAGAGAGCAAAACGAAATGTTCACCTGTAGTAGGTACCACATGTGCTCGGCTGGTCAGATCTGCTTGGGCCTTGCGCCTGCCGATGAAGTCTACTTTATGATTGGCTGGACCTGGTTTGGACGAATTCGCAGGATTGTAGTTCTATGAATGAGAACTTCAAGATCTGGCGAACCAATCTCGTGGTAAAGGTCATGAGGTTTAGAGACCCCGAGCAGAACTGGCTGTTAATAAACCCGAGCCGATCTGGCTGACCCGAGCAGATAACAGATAACCAGATCGGCTTGGGTTTATTAACAGACAGATCTGCTCGGGGTCTCTAAACCTCCTAATCTCTACCACAAGATTTGTTCGCCCAATCATGAAGTTTTCATTCAGAACTACAATCCCGCGAATTCATCCAAACCACGTCCAGCCAATCATATGTAAGATGAATCATGTCGAACCAATCATATACCACACGTCATCGGCAGGCGCAGGCCCCGAGCAGATCTAACCACCCGAGCACATCTGGTACCTACACCGGATCCTGGTCCTTTTCAGGTGAACATTTCGTTTTATCACTTCTAAAAAAACAATGGTCGTTGGTGAAGAAGTTGCCGGATAAAGAAAGACACATAACTCAGATTAGCGTTGGCTTTGTATTTCCAAAACAGAGAGCACTGCAAGCTAAATGGGGCTACCATTTGACTTGGAGCTTCTCTTCTCCTGGACAGGCAAGTGACAATAAATGTGGAAAATTACTTCGGCATGTTCCACAAAATGGTGATATTGTTTTGGTCAGTGGGTTTGCACTTTTCACATTTGGTCGCAGACGAGGTGGGGAGCAGGGGTAGAGGGAGGCGTGGCTCATGACACACTTTGTTTTGGTCTATAGGTGGTGCACAACAGCAAACCTTGCGATGTAAGGATTCCACTTTTTGCCCCTTTAAATTTAACCAAAAACCTGTAGGAACCCTATATTAATACCTCAGAAATATTATGCAATCTCAAAACAATCTCTGCTTCAGTCACCCATTTTGAAATCTATTCATTCTTTGAACTATGACTAACATAAAAGCCGGGTCATACATATAGTATAAGTCAGAGGCTGAAATACGTATTTACATTTTAGTAAGTAAATTTATATTGTAAACCAATGTTTAACTGTACATACTGTACATTTTTGTTCACAATGCCACATTCAGGACTTTAAGAGCAGGGAATTGTTTTGCGAAGGCATTTAGGTGCACTTCAGTAAAAAGATACCAGGGTAATTAAAATTGATTTTTTTCCTTTGGAAAAAAAAGACAACTGTGTGTTTACCAGATGAGTCAGCCAGGCTTTTAGAAGCAGCACACCTGGAGACAGTCATAATTTAGTCTTTTGCTCAAGGGCATTTGAGAAGAGATGGCTGTATGTTGAATCAAAACTCTGAAATTCCAATCAGGAGATTGCTTTGGTAAGCATTACAGACCTACTGCTCCTTTGCGATCAATCAACAATATTCAACATATACACATTCCTCAATCTGTCACACCAATGAGCAAGAAGATTTTCCACAAACACTGAAGTAGAATTTGAACTTAAGGACAGGTAGGCCTACAGTATTTAGGCTACACTGGTGTGTTTTCTTTTTTGTAGTTTTTTTTTTCTCAAAAACTACCACTGGCACAACATTTGTCATAGCATAAACACTTACAATTAGGCAATATCTCATGGCCCATGGTCCAAATGTGAGAGGCATACAAAGATGCTTACACATTAGCACATATCTTGGTGGGGCTGGCTTGGTTTGTGAAAGCCTTAGAATGGAGTACAAGACATCCGCTGCAAAAACATGTGCCAGTACATCTGGCCACTAACACCTGGATATGGTTCTGTTTAAATTAAGCAGCAAACATTAAATGTTTTCACCTGAATTAACACAAAATGATGATTTAGTGGTCAGAAAACATAAGCAGCTAGCTCTGCTCTGCTTATTGGCTGCAAAATGCCTTCAGAGTGAAAGTAGCATATGGTCTCTGACGGCTGGATGTTTCTATTTAAAGAACCTTACAGTCTCATAAGCACAATTTTTTGTTGCACGGTTGACCTCTGCAACAAATCAACTTCAGACTTACACCTATTCAGCTTCTGCCCACACCGTTATAACTTGTACCCCAGATTCTGGCATCAGAAATGTTAAACCTCGCATTTCTTTTTATGAATTGATTTATGTAGTGGATGTTGATAACAGATATGAGTAGGGGTGGAAATCTTTAGGCACATCATAATTGGATTTTGATTCAAATGGCCCTGATGCGATTGTAAAACGATCATTGATGCATCTTTTTTTCCTGTGTGACAACTTGATTACTAATACTTTCTGAGTGGAAATCTATAACGTGGTTTCACATAGTTGTGATTTACAAAAATGATTTGTGAGGATCATTCATCAATTGGTAAATGTAAGACAACTTCCACATCAACATATTGGCCTGGCTTTTTACCAACGTTACCAAAGAAAAGCTGAATCACATCTGTTGTGTAAAAAATGGAAAACAAACAAACTCATAAACAAACAAATTAATGAATTAATAGACTAAAGAAAGCCATATCATGTTATGGAAAAGCACCATCCACCTGCTCCTATGTCCATATAAATGTTTACACAATATAATTGCTGTGCAATATCAGAATATTGTCATTTCCACTGAATTTTGAAGTTGGTTGGAAGACAAACTTTCAAGCAAGATCTTGAGTTCAAGTCTGGTGTGAGGAAATGAATTGACAGATCTTATTTTCACTGCACTGTGAGAACTTGGTTTGTCATTGGTTCCAGTCCTTGTGACACACCATTTGTTTTTTCTCCCAGTTGTCTTGGCCAGGTTTATACACAAAATTGATTGGTTGGATTGAGGGAAAGATATGATGTGAATGTGGAATTTGTCACAATAACACAACATGTTGTAACAACGTGTTCTCCTTGCTGCGTGAATGAAAATACAGGAAAAAAAAAAACACGTCATAATCCACTGATCCAAGTAAAAGGTTTAAAATTCATGAAATCAAAAAAGAGATTTTTTTCTACCAATATATTCATTATTGTCTTGTGTCTTTTTCAGTGTTGAGGTCTTTTTTATACAAATAATTTAACTGATTAAACTGCTCTACTGAGCCATAATGCATTGTGTATAAAAATACCACTAGAAATGAATATATTGAAATAATTATCCATTTAAATGAAATCTGCCGCTTGTTTGGAAATTCCATTATGTGCTGTTTATTAATGCCCACATAATGTATGAAAATTTGATGTAAGAGCTGAGGTATTTGGAGTTCATCAGTGCCTGCAGAAGGACTCCATGCTCTCTAGTGATAGATGCAACTGACTGTAAACTACCTCCATTTTTATTTAATGGCGTGTAATCAGAGATGTCGAGCTGCAACTTTATCATCCTTGAATGTGAGGAAGTGCCTCACCTGTTGTATTTCTCTCTCATTACTCATGCAAATACACATAATGATCTCAAATGAATAGTGACACAATGCCTCCCAGTTAATTGGCTGAAAAAAAGGGAAACCATTATGGACTTTTTTTCTCCTTGTCTCTTGCGAGTGGTTCTCTGTAAGAAATGGACCTGAAAGGTAAGTGCCAAATATATTCACCGTCTCCAATTAGGAAAAAAAAAAAAAAAGGCAGATGACTGGTGGTTGGGTAATGCTGTCGTTTTACACACTAGGATGCCAAGAGAGTTGTTATTAATGTGCTCACTGCTTGTTTTTCTCTGAGTCGAGGTCACAAGCCTTGATTGTTCCAGACCTCCTGCATGGCAGCACATGAGGTCATTCTTACAGAGCGGTAGAAAAAAAAACATGTGCTCACCCTGTTCTTGCTTAAACAGTAAAGAGCAGCTTAATTTTGCTCAATTACAGTCCTCCAAATCCATCATTATGAGAGAAACTTTGTAAATGGCAGGTAGACAATTACAGTTATTTTCCTTTTTAACAAATGATTCTACATCAGTGTTAAGGTCAACTACCTTGCTGTGCTGGAAGAATAACAGATTTGATAATAACTGTAAATATGTTTGGGGCTTATCTCATCACTGGTTTATCATGGGCTAACCTAATTCCAGCTGATAGTCTCTAATTCCATTACTGTAGATCTTTCAGCTGTTACATGATGTGTTTTGATTGGAAATAACTTGTTAAAAAAACTCGTGAAAGTATGAACGACCTTGATTGTACACAAGGTGATCTGTAGAATCATTTCATCACGTGTTTATAATCACTGTAAACATGAATGGAAAAGAGGTTGTCTGTTTTTCAAAGTTTCAGATGATTAAAGTATTTGACAAGAATATAAAAAATCCATGCAATAGATTTGTGGTTAATTGCTCATAATTCTGACAAAACTTGTTCTTTTTTTCTTTTGGCACTTAATTGTTGAAGTTGAGACACAACAGCTTAAAAAAAATTTAAACCCAATTTGCACATTTATTTCCAATTCAAATGACCATGATATTTTGTGTTGTATTACTTTAACTCTGGTTTTCACATCAGACCTCAGATGGACATGCTAAAAAAAGAGTAAAAATCAAAAGGGATCATTCTGACCTCAATCTTTTAGGGGTACTTCATAATTCAGTTTGATCTGAATACATTTTCTTGTCTTTCACGGCATGCTCCACTGATTTGCCACAGAATCACAGTCAGTACTAATGAGAAAAGGAGAACTGAAACTCCTTCAAAGTCTAGACTCCAAAATAGAAAGGATAGCTTTTGCTGTCTGTTTTCTCATGCTAATTTTTTCTCAAAAAGTATGATACAAACAGAAAATTAGATGATAAGTATCTGCATCTGAAGCTAAATAAAGGCCTTTTTCAAGCACTTCATGAATACTTTATAAGTTTATAAGCCATGCAGAGGTTATTGACAGGGTTCTGCAATACTTTGATAAACTCTGAATGTATGGATTGCTTCATCTTGTTTTTTTGTTTTTTTGTTTACCGTATGAATTAACTCATGAATCATTAACCAAGCACATATAAGGAAGCAGGACAAACATAATAAATAAATTATCTCACCATGGCAGGCCTGTGGGTAGGGGGATCTAGTAAATTGAGATTTTTTTCCTCATTTTCTTGGTATCATGCTACAATGACTCCTTCTATCCTTGAGACTGACAGATGCATAAATTGGCGCATGCCTTTTCCTTTTCTGTCTCGGTGCATTTAGCCAAGAGTGAGTTGGGTGCTAAAGGTGTGCAGAAATAATCATTACTATCCAGTGAGCTCTGCCTACAATACCATGGCAATGGAAGGCAAATGTGGCCATGAGATGTGTTCCAGTAGCTGGCAAACTAAAAGGCACAGCCCTTCAAGGACTTGGAGTAAACAGACACATTTGCCCAATGGAGTGGAGCTGATAGGTGCCTTATGTTCAGGGTTTATAACTCATTTCAATGCACTGCCACAATTCTCTCCCTCATTTTGGCAACTCAATATCAATTTATAAACCAAACTGGGTTATATGTTAGTCTGAAGAAGGTTTGAACTGCAACATAAGTCGGAAACTTCAGTGATGATAGAAGAAAAAGGTTGTTTCAGAAAATGATTTTCTTCATTCCAATAATGACATATTCATTCTTCGTTTTTTTTCTTTTTTCCTCAATGACAGACTAACAAAATACAGATCTATTCAGGGTTACCAGATATGGTATCTTTTCAGCAAATCCAACCCAACTAGCACCAAACATGCAAAAATGAATAAATAAATGAAAATGAATAAGAAAACAGCATCCATCTTTCCATTTTCTATACCCAATTTATCCCACTCGGGGTCACAGGGGAGCAGGAGCCCAACCCAGCTGCCACTAGGAGAAAGGCAGGGTGCATCCTAGACAGGTTGCCAGTCTATCATAGAGACTGACAAAACAAGCAACACTCACTCAATTTAGGGTCACCAGAATACTTGGAGTGAACCCACACATGCACAAGGAGAATATAAAAAAATCCACACTGAAAAACCCCAGCCGAGATTCAAACCGGAACCTTCTTGCTGTGAGGTGACAATGCTAACCACCTCACAACAGTGCTGGAAATACTTCCTATGGAATGTTGACAAAAATGTAAATACTTTCCAAGCTTTTACCAAAACAGACCTCACAATACAGTATTATAATGAGTGTATGTAGTATAGTATATAACATGATATAATTTAATTAAATAATTTGTGCTTCAGGAATGCACAAACCTATTGCACCATGTGAAAATATTGATAATATAATTTGCAGACAACCATCTTTAACTTTATTATTTAGTACTTTTTTTTGGATAGGACATAGAGAAAAATGACATGCAATATGTTGTCAAGTGATAACTGCCTTCATCCACATAGGCTCTAAGGGCCTATTTTGATATCAAGGAAATACATCAGGTAAAGTTCACCTTCAAATGAATCAAAGAGACATTCTGCTCAGTTATGAAAGAACTTGAGCTAAAGAGCAGATGATGTATTCCAGTGCTGTTGGAGGACTGAATTTTCCATCCATCAAATTTTAATGGGAACTCGCCAAAAACCATTTTGTTCACTTTCACTGAATAAATTCTATAATGAGTAGTTTTGATGTATACCATTATAATGCATGACAGAAATGTCAAGGCAGGACCTTAAGAGAACCATAATATTGCTCTCTGAGAACACACTGATTTGGTGTAACAACATCAAGAAAGAACTGGATACTTAAGTTAAATCAGAAAAACTATGAGAAATACATTTACAATTTTCTTTAACAGCACGTTGAGCAAATATTGTAATTGGTAGACTAACCTGTTCACTGAATGACCTCTGAAAAGCATGAAGCACTTTGATCATTCTGGTACTACACGGTCGTTTATATCTTCTGGTTCATATTTCAAAATTTGATTAATTCCACTCAATGACTTTTCGAAAGGTGAAGTGAACTTGGCTGTCCTCCCACAGGTTGAGGTCTCTGCTGACTCTCCATTGCTTTCTAAATTAGTTTTGCTGAAAGGCAGTAAGGTTAAGATGGTTCAAAAGAGCAAATAAATAATGAATTCAATAAGGGTAATTAAGAAAGCACATCAGTGGAGCAGCACATGACCTCATGGTCCTTTGCAAGGCCTCACACCTCTTAAAACCTCTGAGCAGGTTATATTTCATTCCATTTTTTAAACGACTACATGATGACTCAACCCACCTTTTAAGGATTTACAGCTTCAAACCTACAACCCCTTATAATTTGAGATATCAGATAAACTACTATAACAGCACAGTATTTATCACAATAAGTCATTCATGTCAAATGAACACTACAATTTGTTGTTGTTGACATTTGTACAACCATGTTAAGCCTTACTGGTCATCCCAAGGGTCGCTGTGTATCGATTCACTTGAAAAGCCAAATGCTGTAAGCAAATATTAAAAGTACACCAGACAGAGCTAATCCCTAAATAGAACAATGCGGAAACCACAATGACTGATGCAAATCATTGATTCCACTCCATCAAGGTTGTGGAAGCTTTACTCAACTAATTGATCCCTGAGCATCTACAACATTTCATGCTGATTTGTATTTTTTTTTTAAAAATAAGTCTTAATGATGTATGCAATTTAAAAAAACAAAATTGATTGTTTTACAAAAAAATGTCACACATTGATTTATCCTGGTAAGCCATGCTTAGGTTTGTCTGTACATTCATTAAACAACTGCATCACATATAGGTAGAATTATTTCTACATTGCATAGTTGTTATGCCAACTGAGCAGTACTTATTGCATTTTCATATCACTGTCCAACAAATTTTGGAACTTGTTGCAAGTGCAAAAACTGAACATGTGAAATCTGTATGAAGGTGCTTAATATTTTCCATGAAATCAGGAAATTGCTTGTGATTTTGGTGGGGCAGATAGCAGTGATCTAACATATTTCACATAAGTCTACAACCCACATGCCTTACTGCTTATAGTCACACTGAGGGTGAGAACGATAAAATTAAGAAAGCATCATTGTTTTGCTTTGATGGAGAATGGTTTTGGCAGTGAGGGTCCTTTGTAGCTGACTGCAACTGTAATTATCTAAATTACATTTAGATCTGGTTATCTGAACGGCATGCCATTGATCTCCAACAGGCATCTGATTAAATCTGTTCTGTTTACAAATGCTGTTTACATGCTGCACCAGATGCACCAAAGCGCCTTGCCTCATTATGTGATCACGCCATACATTTCATGCTGCATGCTTGTGTGCAAAACATGGATGGAGGAGGAGGATAGAGGGGTTGAACAAAGGAAGATAAGGGGAAAGAATGTCACATTGTCTCTGAGATGTAATGCAAGTAGATGTGTGACTGATGAACAGCCGTAACAGACACAGATAAGATAAAGGGACAGATATAAATAAAATATATAGTCAAGGATTTGTAGTTTTTATTGAGCTTCTTTGCCCCATAGAATTAGAAAATCAAATAAGAAGTACCACATTAAGGTGCTAAATCACAGTTTTAATCTTAGCATGTCAAATTTAATAAATGTATGTATTTAAAGCCAGACCATGCAAGACTGTCAATGTTGTGGACTTGAAACCCCCAGAAAGAAACGAAAGAGACATATGGTCACATTTTCAGCTGCTGCAGACTGTAACATTTTGGCAAATTCCCATATACAGAAGCATACATTTGAGAAAGTGCTAATTAATTGAACTGGAGGCTCTTTACAAACCTCCAAAACAGAATGAAATCAAGAGTTAATGCATATTTTCTACACCTGAAAATCTCTTCATGTAGGCTTTAATGAATTATAAATTGGATGTGTATCTGAAAGCTTTAACTTGACATCACTGACACACATTATCTTTTTACATGACAGTGTAGAGCACTGAATGCACAGCACATATTTAAACTACTTAGATCAAAGAATATACAAATTATGTTTAGCCGTATATGCTACATTTGAATAAAAGATATGTTTTCATAGTTTGATGACAACCACTTCCTTTTAAGCAGCAGTGATTTTCCATGAGTCTATGAGCTAAACTGTGTAGGTATAAATGGAAGTCTCAATCTAGAACAAAACTTCCTAGAGGAAGTCAAGCAAACATAAATGACGATTTTTCATGTGACGGTAAACTTCTAGTGTTTGACTCTGTGCCACATGTTGTGCAACAGTAAAACGGTAAAATGGAAAGAAAAAGACGAAACGGGTGCCTTTGTCAACATTATGCACAGTTCTTCCTGTCTTTGAAAAGAGGATGGTGGATGTTGTGTGAAAAGCCACAGCTAAGGTGTAAAGTTAAATTTTCACAACAATGAATTTTTTAAGCATATAAAATTATTTAGACATACCAAAATATAGAGGCCTTTTTGAGCAGGTGCTATTCTCCTCTATCTTAAGCCACTGAGAATGAATATATAGATAGATAGATAGATAGATAGATAGATAGATAGATAGATAGATAGATAGATAGATAGATA
>JBBBVU010000007.1:12384424-12394736 GCA_037177055.1 Atherinosoma microstoma | reverse complement strand
TGTCAAATCGTTTACAATCATGACATGTGTTTTTATTTTGCTCTTTGTTTATGTTTGTTTTGTTTTGTCTTTTTTTTGCTGTCTTGTCTTTTATTTGCACGTGTTTGAAATAAAGCCTTAAATAAAAAAATAAAAAAATAATAACAATAGTTGAATGACACCCTTGAAAAAAACAGTTGCATGGTAGAAATAGTGTTTAAACTCAAGTCACCATCATTTTCAAATTCTACTAAAGTGATGTTTTTTTTCTGAGTGTTTTGATCTAAAATCCAACAGAGAAGAGAGAAGAGTGTTTACAGAAATTATTTTGTAACTGAATGCAAAGGATTAACAGGGAAGCCCAGACTTTCCTTTTCCCCGGTCTTAGATCTAGCTATTGCCTATGGTTTAAATCTGCTTCATTGAGCCACTCCTCCTTTGTCCCCATACAAACTTTGTGCCATGTTGAATAACAGATTTGGAAATAGAAATGCCCATGAGGGATATTTCCTTCATGCGACTTATCGAGGCGGTACTTTTCAGGAAGTCATCATGAGACATTTCAACTGGTATGACGAGAAAACACAAAGAAAAAAAGGATAAGGCTGTTCAGTTGGAGAACTCATTGAGAATTTGGTATACAAAAGGTGAAAGATCTTATTCTCACACCTTCCACCTCTTTATAAAACAATCTCAACATATTCTCATTACCCGTTTGCAAAATATCATCAGTTACGCATTTCCAGCAATACGAGAGATCAGTGCATCTGTGCAGCCTGTGCATTCATTTATTCTGTCAATGTTTTTAGTCAGAAAAATTGTTGACAGCAACATCAAACTATGGATAGTATGCATTCATTTGACAAAGGTTAAGAGAAAAAAAGTTACAATTTCTTGGCAAACTGAAAGTTTTTCTCTCTAATAATGATAATTTTTGTGTGTTCGAGTGTAAATTCACTGCTAATATCCATCCATCAATCCCTCCATCCATTTCCCCCCCTATCTGGAGGCGGATTGGCAGGTGGCAGGCCAAACAGGGAAGCCAAGACTTTGCCTTTCCTCAGCTACTCCTTCCAGCTTGTCCAGGAGGATCCTGAGGCATTCCCATACCGGCCAAGAAATGTAGTCCCTCCAGTGTGTCCAGGGTCTTCCCCAGACCCTCCCAGTGGGACATGCCCGGAACACCTCATTCCAACCAGATGTCGCCACCCCCCCATAATGAAAGTATATTATCCAAGTATAAAGTCATAATCGGTGAGACATATATTGGACATAACCTTGCTCCAGGTTCAATTGGGAGTTTTTTCCCCCTTTCTCCTCTTCCTATTGGTTGCTCTTGGTGTCAGTCGTAGACTTCATGCGAAAGCTGTAATTTATGGAACGTTTGGCTAGAATGTATTAAATAAACCAACATGCTTAATCTTCTCACCAGAGATCATTTGGTTACTGAGTAATTGACAGTTCGGCTTTAAACATGTTTGAAATATGAAATATGCATTTGTTTTTACGACCCTATTTATGACTGCAAAAGCGGAAGAACTACCAGCCTACACCCACTTTTTAATAAAATATTATTTATATCAAATAAACCATAATTTTTACATTTTATCAACATATATAATTTTGAAGTAGTATAATTACTAGTTCAGCTTTACTAGGTATTTTATTTACATATTATTTTGTAACCCAATATTTTGAGGGTTCTTGTGCATCAATATTTGATTAAATAAATGAAAGTAAAGCAGGGTTTAATGAGGTATGCAGTCCTTGAAGAGCTGTATAATCCCCATAATGATAATTCTTCTATTTCAAGACTTGATCTGCACACACAGACGGTTTTTCAGCTATCCCTGTAGGTAAGTATAATTTCAAGTCATCATCATGACATAAAAACCACGCCAAAATATAGAAGTGTTTCATTGGATTTTATTTCAAACTGGAGGGGGGGGGGACCTCCTTAAAAAACATTCCTGGATCCACACGGGTGACCCAGATAAACCTCAACATCTAATCAGGTGTTACTTTTGCCATTTGAGAGATTTTTCCTGAAAATTTAATCAAAATCTGTCCGTTACTGTTTGAGTTATGTTGTTAACAGACAGACATAGAAACAGACAGATGTACACCGGTGAAAACATTATTACCTTTGCGCCTTGGCGGAGGTAATAATGATGAAAGCCTGACAAAATTTGGGTCATCAACATATGTTTAAATTAATCATATTGCCTTAATATAAAACAGTAAAAGGGTTGTTCAAAGACAGAATTTAATGTACTTTAATGAGTTTTTTTTTTATTAGATTAAAGCAGATGCCATTATTAGTTTGACCCTTTATCTGATGTCAACCAGCTCTACTAATGCCTTATACATTTCCAGTGCTGTTGCATAACAGAGAACTAGTTAAACTTTCAGAGCTGTAAACACTCTTCTTCTTCTTGCTTACATTTTATAACCCTGTATGGTATTTCCATGTGCTACTTTAGATTGTTCTACCACTACAACCTTTTCCCCTGAAAGTGTAATGCTGAGAATGAATGTAGAGAGACCAAATTAAAGGACCCAATTTGAAGCAGCACCACTTCACTGATAAGCTGTACCAGTGATCTGTGAGAGCACTCGGGGTCTGCTACATTATGACAATACAGAGAAGTAAAGCAGATGAAAGAGAATTGTCTGGCAGGAGCAGGAATCAGATGGGCAGAAGGAGAGGAAAAACAATCTAAAGTCTAATTGTGTTATGCCTCAAGGCAGCAAGGGAGTACAGAGAGACACATTTTCTTTCCACACGTCGTTCAACAAAGTCCCTTTCCCGGCACAATCACATTAATTTCCAACTGGTTGCAATACATTTTTACACATTTTCCCTGGATGAATTTATTGAAAGGGTGGCATGAAAGGAAAATGGTGAAAAAAATATCTGAGTTCATTAAGTATGGCAAGAAATATGCAACACTGCCACTGAGGTTGTACGATTGGTCATGTTCGTCGAGTCTGGCATCTTTCAGGTCATTCTGTGGCATAATTGCCCTTTATTTCTCAAATGATCATTTAAACCTTTAGGCATTCAGAGGCAAACTGCCAGTGATGTCATCATCTGTTCTTGCAATGCAAAAATAAAACAAAAGGATGCGTTTTAAAGTGGTCATTTTATGAAATGCAGTGTCACTGTGGTCCTGTACGTTGTTCTATTTGTATCCAGGAACACAAGAAGAAAAAGAAAAAAAGAGAAAAATGACCCCTATATGAAATCATTATTGAAATGTCATTATACAGCTCAGAAAATTATCATTCTGAAACCTGCTAAAATTTCAAGCTGTTTGGTTGTGAGTTTCACCATTAGGTATGTTGATTACATTTTTCATCTGTTTAAATATAATAATTCTAAGTTTGTCAGCAACCAAAAACCCCGTGTTTGGGAAGTATTATGTTAACATTTGAGGATGTGGTGAGGATGTGTTCTTTTCCTATAAAAAGATTACAGCACTCTCCTAAAGTGCCATCTACTTGAAATTGCTGCCAAAGCAAGTTGTTTTGTAAGATGTTGACTCAGAGACCGAGCTCTACTTTAACTTCATTAGCATCATAATTAAAAAGGTAAAAGCAGTTAGACAACCAGTGTTGAAAACAACTGACTGAAAGAAAAGAAAGGGGAAGTTAACAGAAAGGCTGTCATCTATTATATCTCTCATTTTATTATTGTCATACTGTCAGTGGAGAGACAAACATGAGCTTAATAGACATCAAATTGGCTTTTAGCTTACTAGTTGCTTTCTGTCTTACATGATTTTTCTTTTATGTTTCTGTCATTGTCCACATCCTCACAATATATTTTTTCTAAGACAGCTTTTATTACAGTTTTTTGCCCCTTTTAATTGTCAGTGATTTATTATCTCCACAAAGGTTTTAATCACTGTCATGTTCATTTAGCAGTTAATTTCATAGTGTGCAATGATGTTAGTAACATTAATCCAGTTAATCTGTAATGAATTTATCCTGCAGTAAAAAAGGAGGCATTAAAATTAAATCAGACTATCTGCAGGTTTATCTTACAGTTCTTACACTCATCATTTTAGATGCATTTCTAAATCAAAGGTTTATTTTCAAAGGTGATGAAGAGGCATATGACATTGACTCTTTAATCAAGAATTGCACTGAATCATTAATTGTCAAATCATTTCTGTATGAAATAGTGTCCCACCCATAGATATTTTGTTTAGATTGTTGATAATCACCCTTCATCCAGAAATAGGAGGTTTAAAATTAATTTTATTCCAGTTCAATCTGTGTGAATTTCTTCAACCAAAAATTTTAAAATCTCATTGTCCTAAGTGATGTAATGTGTAGTGTACTGCTGAGGCACCGTGTACTTTTCCCACTGAGGCATATATGAAACATCAAGCTTTATTGCAACATCTACAACAAAATATCTCACATTTACGTATGATCAAATAATGTCGAAAATCCATTTGAGCTTATATTTCCACATGATGTATCAACTGTAAAACATGTCCCTGCAGTTGGACAAGGTTTAACAGGAAACTGATGGACAAATTTAATTTGATCTTGCCAGTCTATATTAGCGATTGCATTTATTTGTACGTTCAGGTTACTAAGGTTATTTCAAGTGGAAGTCTGTGAAATCCAAGGCGGCTTCACAATGTTTATTAACTCAAAACCTCTTTAAATCCCACAGTGCAATACCAGTAAAACCTTTTCTCTCTTCTTTGTCACCTTCTGTAACGTCTTTTCCCAAATGAGGACATGGTGGTACAGAGCAAGATTGTCAAGAACATCTTTTACCCCCCCAATGCTGATCATAGGGCTTGCTTCGGTGATGTTTGACTGAGATGAGTGTAGAGCGAAGGTAACAATCATGTTAATTAGCTGTGATGTTTAATGCACTAGGAGTAATTGGACTTTCACTGTCCTCAACATCGGACCAGATGGCACTGTGTCATCAGCTTACTGACTAAATATCCATTTTTAATACACATTGCTTGTAGTTACCTCACCTGTGGCTCACATATGCAGATTTTCTGTTGATGTTTTCCTTGTAATGAATATCTTATTTACCATGTCTCAGTGGAATTTTTAAAAACAACCTTTCAGTTTTCATTTTACCTAAATATTGTGTGACGTGCAAATTTATCTTATTTGTAGTTGATTTTTAATTAAAAAGCATCAAAATCCACAATTTAAAACAAGAATTTAAATAAATTTAAAGAATGAATATATATTGAAATACTTACTAGGCTTCCCAAAGTCAAATGTCCATACAGTGCTACAGAAGCAAAGAGGTTCTTTAGAAAATCCCCAGTGTGACTCTATTCACAGGTCACTTACTCCAGGGTCTGAAAGAAAACAAAAGAAACACAAATCAGAGCAGACATGGAGAGTGAGCTCACAACTTAAACTGACTCAGCCACCTCAAATGCCCAGCGATCCAGGATAAACATCCTTGAAGAAATGTCAGTCTAGGAAGAACATTAGCTAAACCACAACAGGGCAGCAGCCAAGAAAAGATCCATTTGACATATGCACAGTATCTTTCTCCTTGCCTGGTCAACTTGATCATTTTTCTGCCTAAGCAGCTGCCACAGAATGCCTCGTTACCCCATCATTTCAGTTGGAGAGGACAAGTGACAAGACAGGCCGCTCAGTTTTGTGGCACATCCTCAGATAGAGCATATACCTCACTGATGAGCACACAATATTAAACGGAACACAAGCAACTGTTTTAAGGACACTTAAAAAATCATATAGACCAGCTTACTTAAGAGTTCAGCTTCTTCATTTTGCAGAGCATCATAGAAAAACACTAGCTATTTTCTGCAGTCCCACTGTTTGTTTGATGTGCAACCAAGGCTGCTGCAGTTTAGACCATGTTTAGTTAACCATAAAGCTGAAAAAATGTTAATTAATTGCAAAATAACCACATATGAAACAGCACTTTACTTGTTTTTCCACTTCATTCAGTAAGCCTATGGTCCATAAAATAACACTTGCTCATGTAGTGCTTAAACTACATCCACTTTATTTGGTACACCTGTTCAATTGCTTGTTAACACAAAAAGCTAATCAGCCAATCTCATGGCAGCAACTCAGTGTATTTAGGCATGTAGACATGGTCAAGACTTGCTATGGATTAAACCAAGCATAAGAAAGGGGAAGAAAGAGGGTTTAAGTGACATTGAATGTGGAATGGTTGTTGATGGCAGATAGGCTGGTTTGAGAATTTCAAAGACTGCTGATCTACAGGGATTTTCATCCAGAATCCTCTCTACGGTTTACAGAGAATGGTTTAAAAAGGAAAAAAAGTCCAGTGATCAGTTGTTTGGATGAAAATACCTTGTTAATTTAAGAGGAGGAGAATGGGCAGACTGAAGAAAAGCAACAGTAACTCATAACCACCAGTTACAACCTAGGTAAACAGAATACCATCTGAGAATGCACAACACATCAAACTTTGAAGATGGGCCACAGCAGGAGACGACCACACTGGGTGCCACTTCCATCAGCCAAGTACAGGAAACTCATTTAAAATTGGACTACAGAAGATTGGAAAATGTTGCTTGGTCTGATGAGTCTCAATTTAAGATGCAACATTCAGATGGTTGGGTCAGGATTTGGCATAAATAACATGAAAGCGTGGATCCATCCTACCTTGTACTAAAGGTTTGGGCTGCTGCTGGTGGTAAAGTGGTGCAGGGGATCTTTTCTTGGCACACTCTGGGCCCCTTGATATCAGTTGAACATTGTTAAAATGCTACAGTCTACCTGAATATTGTTGCTGACCATGTCTATCCCTTCATGACCACAGTGTACCCATCTTCTGATGGTTACGTCCAACAGGATAATGCACCATAAAACTGTTAACAATATAATGGACTGTCAGAATATTAACAAGTCATTTATGTTTACAATAACGTGTATGTTGAAAAATCTCTGATCTAATCTACAAGGTGTCTTAAAATACATTACTGGTGTGTTACAATGCACGTCATAGTGCTGAGTGGGTCTATCACTGTGTGAGTGTGAGGTATGGGATCCAAATGCAGGACCCAAACTGGAAAAGTCTATTACCAGATAGTGGTATGCACAGGGATGCAATCAGGGCAGAAGATAAAAGATGAGTAGAAAAAAGCAAAGCCTAGAAGTCCAAATTGATCCAAATAATGATGTATATAGAGGTGTCAACCAGTGGGAAACAAAGGGGACAAACAAAACTGTAGGATGAGAAAATACTAAAAGAATGCTAAAGAAACAAATGCTGAACAAGAATGGGAAATATAAGAAAACGGACTACATGAAACAAAGCTTTAATCAAGAGCACACAATACAGAATATATTTTGTTTGGTATGGCTGTTTGTTTGTTTAATGAAACGTTTAGTAAACATGAGAGTTGTAAATCAGGACGGAGATGAAAAGTTATCCAGTCTTACTCATTCAGTGCATGTTGATTATACTAGTTTATGAAATGGTAAAAAAAATATATATATTTAAAACAAAGGCCTCAAAACTGCCCACTGAGAATTAAACACAGTCTCAAAGTTCAGGAGTGTTACCCAGCTCAGTGGTTTCACTTGCTAAGCCATTATAGAGCTTAAACAGGTCATACAGTATCTCCTTTAGCTAAAAAAATCAGGATGATTTTATATGTAAGATAATTCCCTTGGACTTGAACAGTTTGATGCACATCACCAGACACACGAGCAGCGGCTGCTGTCACCTTCTGAGTGCTCACCTCTTCTACAGACCTACCGCTGCTGCTATTTTCATCCCACCCAGTGAACAGGCTAATCCACTGTTGGAGGATTTGTGAGCTGTAGTACTGAGTAATTGTGCAGCAGCAAAATGAGTGTGGCTTAATTGGAGCAAAGACTTAATGAGGGCCCCTTGAGGATTATCATCTGTGGCTTAGAAATGGCCCAGGTAGCGGAAGACATGGTCAAAAGGATCAGCTCACGGTTTGCCAAATTAGAATGACGGTAGTGAGCTGCAACCGGGCCAGTAGAACCTTAATATGAGGGGGTTTTTCCTATTTGTCTTAATTTATTTTCATGAGGGTCTTTGTAGGAGATGAACTAATATGAACATCTCTATGGAAAGCATGGCTGGTAACCCAGCAGTATGCTGTTACAGCCAGAGGAAAGTTACACAGCCTTTACTTGTTTATTTTACTCTATGTGATCTCAGTACAAAATATGTTTCTACTTAAAATGATTGCAAACATTGTTTCATGTCATACTGCTGTAAGTTTTAATTTAAAAGAAAATAAAAGGAATGGGTGAAATTTCATGAAAATAAGAAATTGCACAAATTAGTATTTCCCATTACATTTGTATAACCACAGTCACATTGTAAACCATTTTAATCAGAGATTCATCTGCCAAATATTTTATTGATATATTGATCATCATTGATAACAAAGAAATACATTAAATTACTCATTACTAAGTAAATGGAACAAGGGAAAGTTTAGCCTTTTTTTGTTACAAAATGTGACAAAAATGAACTAAATCACAAATTTACTAATCAATTATTGAAGTCAATTTCAGCTCTAATCATTTCATAATTCGAAAATTCAGTTCCCTATGGAGAAACATAGAGACATTTGAGTGGTGAAGTTGGCCCTTCACTGGCCCTCCAAACAGTTTATTTCTCCAAACAGCCTGTCTGCACTTGACAGCCACAGATCAGATATGACTGACCAAGATAAATGGTTAGACTCTGAAGTCAGATCAATTCAATCCCACGACCGTCCTCGCCATGAACAAAAGGCCACGCTGTCAGCAAGACTCAACTCATTTCACTGCTTATTCAATGTCATTTTGTCCTCTTCTTTTTTACATAAATAACAGAAATTGTGGATATCCTGCGTTGTAGAATATCCATTGTTAGTACTGCTGGGAGTAGCTCTTTCAGTTTAATTTGCTTTTTGTTCTTTCCATATTTTTTTTCTCTTTTTCTCTCCCTCTTCAGGAATAGCCCAGCAGCACATAAGTTCCTTAATAAAACCATTTCAATCACAGGCTTGTTTTCTTATGCTAGTACACTACATCAGTGCTTTCCTGTAGTATTTATCACCCAACCACATCCTCTAACATGAGTTATTTCGTATTTCTGTTTTGCAGGTTTCAAGGTCTGAACACAACCAGACTCGTGACAACACTCCCACCATCCCTTGCAATAGTGTTACTCAGCCTGAGGCAGCAGTTTTATGATGTGGAAGACATGGAGGGCATGTTTGTGCATTAAATTCAACTGATGACTGAGATGTGACAACGGAAGCTTTTAGGCTTTATGATACTGATCCAAAGTTCAATGAAAGCGCAGGCACCATAAGGAACACTAATGATGATAAGTTCTAGTCTAATTTATGCCTAAAAGTGTTCTGCCACAGAAAGGATTGACCACAATGTCCTTGTCACACCTAAAGAATAGAACTAAATCAATTTTTAGATGCATGTTCAGTGGATATAGAGGTAATCCTGTTTTGGAATATTACCACATTTTAAGGCTAATTCCAAGGGTTATATTTAATTGCATAACGCTAACTTACTGTATTATGTTTCACTTCCCAAATACAGTTTATGTAGCTCCTCTGCAAATTTTTGAAGACAAGGTTTACCCTAACAATAATTCTCTGTGTAATTCTCTTATATAAGGCTAGATTGTTGTATGCCTTTCATATCCAAGCGAAAGGTATGTGCTAAATTTAAAATCACAACTCCTGGTGTAATAAGTGCTTTGGTGTTGTTTAAGTCCTGCATCTTCAGATCTTCGTGACCTGAAACCATTCTTCCAGCATGAAAAAGGGCTGCTTATAAAAAAACGAGCAAGCAGTTTGTCTACAGGAATCTCTACAATGATTAAAACCTAAGCAGATATTCTTGTTAAAGTAACATGAAATATCACTTAAGAAAAGACAGATAAGTTTAAACTGTAGTTACTTTTGTGCATTCATACTGTACTTGCCGTGCAACATCTGGTGAGCTCCTGCTGTGTAGTGATTATATTTTTTCAGAAGTGACACTTTATAGAATGGACAATGCAGCAATTTAAGTGAGCTTCTAGCTGTGGTACAATCGGTAACAGCGGTGCATCGACATCTCAGTTAGAGCTTGCAATGACCAATGAGTCGAGCATCATGGCTTATTTGTATGGAGAAATTAAGTGATTATGCAGTACTGACTGCTATTAATAAAAACAACTATGACCCATCAGGACATGGGTGCAAGCGTCAAACAGATGCTTCAATTAATCTAAGATTAATGTAGTTTTAACAGAAAAGAAAATACCCAAAATGACAACGCATTACACTATATTTTG
>JBBBVU010000007.1:12361528-12380680 GCA_037177055.1 Atherinosoma microstoma | reverse complement strand
CCCCCCCCCCCCCCCCCCCCCCCCCCCCCCCCCCCCCCCCCCCCCCCCCCCCCCCCCCCCCCCCCCCCCTCCACCTGACTACCCAGGGCCCCGAGTAGGGAGAGGGCCCATTAAAATCCCCAAAACAAAAAAACTTTAAATTTAGAATTAATTGACCCTCCAATTGATTAATGTCATGATTTATTTCAAATACAGTATATTCATAACAACTGAAAGAATGAACTTAGTGCCAGTCTTCCCAACATACTGGACCCCCCCCCCCCACCCACCCACCCCCCATCACAACATTTCTGGCTGTGAATTGGGAGAAACGCCGTATTGTTATATTATTTCAGAAGGCAAGGCAAGGCAAGGCAAGGCAAGGCAAGTTTATTTGTATAGCACATTTTCAGGTTCAAGACAATTCAGAAGTGCATGTAGATGCCTCATATTAGATTTTAACAGTAATCTGATTACTCCCAGATAACTTATTTTGATTATCATGTAATTTTATTATCATGCTCAGTTTTTTATAAAAATAATTACCTGAGAAAGTATTTAATATTAAAGAAAAACAGGTGATGTTACACAATAAGCTGTAAATGAATCGAAATCTAATTTAATCAAAATCAAATTGAAATGGGCTCTTGTGAATCGATTCAGAAAATTAGTGATGATAACTCAGCCCGTGTGTGTAGAAGTAC
Organism: Atherinosoma microstoma; assembly: GCA_037177055.1. NCBI lineage: Eukaryota > Metazoa > Chordata > Actinopteri > Atheriniformes > Atherinidae > Atherinosoma > Atherinosoma microstoma. Next base: position 12,379,997 of record JBBBVU010000007.1, on the reverse strand, counting down.
TTTTTGAACATTTTGAGCACATTTTAATATATCATAATAATGATAACTGTGATCATTTTAGTCACAATAATCATCATCTGAAATTTTTTATATCGTTACATCCCTAATTTTGATTCAATGCGTGTCCTATTGCCTACTAACACAGCAAAGCTGATGCAGTGGGAGTGAGAACGTGTGCTGAGAGAGTGGAGTGGTGGAAAGAGTGGCAGCACGGTGTCAAGTCACTAGCCCTGCTATTGCTTATAATGTGTGCTATATTCTCAAACTCTTTAATAAATTATCTGCCTACATTTCTGCACATGTAGATAGCCTACCAATATCATTATGGGCTCATGTACACACAGGCAATATATTGAATGAGGAATAAAGCAAGTTATTATTTTTGTTTGGTAAAAAGCCCTAGCATTGCAGTGCTGTGCTTATTGCCAATGCTCAATAAATTCAAAATGTTAACAAAGCCGATAAATAGTCATGTTATCTTTGTACTTCTTCTAAATGGTAGATTTCAAGCTCTGTCAATCGCCCTCTTGTGGTTGACAGCCTAGAGCTTAGCCTATACAAAAATGAGCCCCATTTATGTGGCAAACTGTTTATAATCTGATCTGATTGTAGCTTAAAACACTATTTATGCTTGTTTATTTTTAGATCATTTAAAATCTTATTTTTGCTCACACACTTCGTGCAATGGCATGGATAGGGGCCCACTGACATTGAGAGTGTACAGGGCCCAGAATTTGGTACTACGCCCCTGAATCCGGGACACCTGCTCTATACTTAAAGCAATCTGTTTTGGATACATTTTGTATCTTTGGCTCACAAATCAGCAGATCAGCACTGTGTGCTTTTCTTGGGAGGCTCCTGTGGATCACAGCCACCACAGCCATCTCAAACCAGCCATTTTGCGTATACACATCATACTTCATGGTATATGGTGGATTTAAATTTCCCAGCCAGTCCACAGAATATCAACATTCAAAATGTGTAGGGACGACAATGGACTTCAGCTCAAGTTTGCATCAGTGGGTTACAGGCTTCTAATGCTAAGTAATCAGCAGAGAGTTTCTGCTGGAAATGAGAGGAAGAAAAATGTTTAGTCTACACATAAAGGCTTCACTTGTTGTTACCTCTTTCATGGAACATTACACATGATGAATTTGCAGTTGTGATACCACAAACATTATATGAAATAAACATCTTATTGTTTTAAAATGCTAAAAGATAATGGGCCTTTTTAAAACCTTCTGCTTTCAGGGCTAGATACTTGTTATCTCTGAATTTGTATAGGAAGACACATTAAGCACGTTAGCTTTATCCAGCATATCATCACTTCTATCTTTGTATTAAGACTGAAGTTATCAGTGACAATATGGTGCATGCTCACAAACACCAACACAGTGGACGGTCTATCCCAGTCCCACAAAACTCCTCAAATATTTTTTTTTTCTTTGTGACATCCCAATTTGTTATTTTTTACCACTGCATAAAAAAGAATAAGAAAAGAAGTCTTCCAAAACAAGTTGTTACAGTTGTTTTGGATGACATTTGCATGCATGACTTTGTCATACAAACAGCTCAATGTTACAATGACATTCTCATAACCCAAATTCCTTTGCAAATGGGCTTTAACCACGGAGTGATTATACATGTAATAATAATAATAATGGATTAGATTTATATTGCACTTTATTCCTGACAGCACTCAGACTGCTTACATTGGATTCATTATTCATTCACACTTGGTGATGGTGAGCTATGTGTGCAGCCACAGGGGCTCTGGGGCATGCTAACGGAAGCATGGCAGCCAATAGCCGCCAGTAGCCTCTAACCACCACTAAAACATTCACACACAAGCAATGCCAAGGCAAGGCGGGTGAAGTGTTTTGCCCAAGGACACAAGAACAGATGACTGGGGTTTGAACTGCCAACCTTTCGATTATTAGAGGACCTGCATTACCACCTGAGCCGCTGCTCCCACATGTTTACTAGTATTATCCATTTCATAGCAAACCCGACTGTTTTTGAAGCATTGTGCCCTCAGGAATCCAACATTTATCATTGTAATGTTTGCTGAATGTAGTTTTTATTTCTCGAGGAGACAAAATGAGTCAGGCTTATGAATTAATTATTTTACTTTTGCCTCAACAAAAATTGAGAAAAGTCATTTGAATGATATGATGAAATCGGGGTACAATATGTCACACTTTAACCCATGTCTGAAGAATTAATTCCCCTTCATTTCATGATTTATAGATTTACTGTTAAAAAAAATTGCATTATGTCTTCAGTTAAAGATTAAAAATTTTATGTCAATGATAGGTTTTACATGGCTCTGCAAAAGGGCTGTACAACCTTCCCTTTCTTCAGCCTCTGTTATCTAAAAGGACAGCCCAATCAAATCATCCCAGCTCAAACATTCATCTCAAAGATAAAGATCTCTTTGGTGTTAGCAGAAATGTCAGACGTTATCGGCATCCTTTTTAATTGATTTTTTCTTCTGTCTTCTATCTTGACAGGTGTGTCTTGGGCTACACTTGTGGCACTGTGTGCTTTTTGCCGTCAATGTCAGCTGCCGGTGTAACTCAAGGTTGTGCATTGAGAGGTCAACAAGATACAAAAGGAATTCACTGGTCCATATCTGTTAAATACATTAAAGTCAATCTTTATTCCAATTTTCCTCAACTGACGTGGAATTCAATTAGCTTATCACTACAGGCAATTGCTAGTTCCTGGGTCACTGATTTTGTCACTTCTTAAATATCCAACAACCCCCTAAATACTGTCGGTTTAACATGTGAAACATTTTTTAGGTTAAAGAAATTCCACTTGTGCTGCATTTACAGACTTCCCATAAAGTAGAATGGAAGGCATAGCCTGCTGTCTTCATGCTCCTCTACAAGAAGCATGGAACCACCATGGCAAAAATTTTCATATTTTCACAGATTAAATTTAAAATCCATCTTTGTGATAAAGCTAGCATTATTAGTTAATAGTGCTTTGTCAAGTGGTCAGACCTACTCTTAAGTTGTGCTGACAATCGGCCCAGGATGCTAGTAGACCTCCCATGATGTAGGAGCACTTCTCATCTACTTTTGCTATGCATGCATTAATGCCATAATTACATCTCATTAATTGTGTCTTTCTTTTGTGGTTTGTGCCTTTTTATTCTGTTGTTCCCACTACCCATGTGGTCATGGCAGATGGCAGCCTCCTTGAGTCTGGTCCTATTTAGGTTTCTTTCAGTTAGTTAGTTAAAAGAAAATGTTCTCTCCCAACTGTAACCAACTTGCTAAGAGGGAAATGTTGAATTTTTGGGTTTACAAAATGAACCAAGACATTAGCTTTTGTTTTGCATTAGAACTATATAGCAAAAGCAGGATTGAATCAAACTTGGGAACTTGATTTCATGTTTACCACTAAGAAAGAGTTAAGAATATTGAAATTTGTGTTCAAATTTAAAAAGTACATTATTTGAAAGCCATAAGTGTCTGCATAAATGCATATTTACAATGTTAAATGTTCTGTGAAAGGCTCGTTCCCAAATCAAAAATGTATTTTGATGAACAAAAATATTGTACATAATACAGGAAAATAATCTGTACTGTGGAATTATGATATATTATGGTTACATGACCACAATATTACAGTTTCTACTGAACATTCAATACTTTCCCACTTTGCTCTCTCTGTGACAGTTTTGGAAGAATAAGAGTTACTATTTTGTAAATTGTTTTATTTTGTTGTTTGTTTTTTCTTAACATGACTCTGAAGACAGATAAGTCGTGCAGTTTGCAAAAGTCAGTGTGACACTAGATGAAAGCCCTTTCATATACTGCTTTTCATCAACCTGACTGCGACTGAATGTGACATGTTGTGTGTGAATTACCCCCTTGTGCTTTCCTGTAAAACTTTGTGACCGCATTTTAAATCCAACTGGCACAGTAACATATGCATATCTCAAAAAAGAACAAGTCTGAACCTTTACAGTCATATTAATGGACAGACATGCACATCAGTAGGTTACTTTGGCTTCTGGTCAGCTGTTCAGAGGCATCCAGCAGATTATGCTGTTAAATGAAAATAAATAGCTGGCCAGCTCAAACTTTCCTCCTCTGTGTGTTCCTGATTCTACTTAACTTCAGAATCAAGGTGTTTTTTTCATCTACACTCCATTTTTGTTGGATATGAATTTTTTTTAAAAAGCTAATATTTATACTTTGTCATGTAGATAACAGTTTCATTCTTCTAGTGCTACAATTACACTTTTTATTTGTTAAATTTAGGCAAGTAAACATATTTCTCAGATTTTTCGGGTTTGTTGTTCTTAGTCTTTACATAAAGTTAGCGTTTGACAGTCATTTACCAACACATTCCTATTTGAAGACTTTTGTGGCAAAGGAAAAAAGGATATTTTAGTGACAAACACTAAAATGAAAAATGATAAATCAGACAGCAAAACACGAGGAAATCTACAATATGTCAACAAAAAAAAAAGAAAAGAAAAAAACCTCAACTAAATCTTGGTGAAATTGTGGTTGCACCATTAGCACACCAAACACTCAAATTATAGAAAAGTGTTTCAAAGTTTTTTTACTGTTCCAAATTAGTGGATTTGTTTGGGATTTAAACTTTACAAAATTTGCAAAAAGTGCAGGGTCTTTTAAGGTTGAATGGACTCTTGACAGAACATTTGCCTTACCAGTTAGTTTGAGAATTAAATCAATTCTATCCCCTCAGGTCACGGGAAATGGTGCTATCCTATTAACACTGATGGTGTCCTCCAGCAGCTGTGAGTGTGTTGATAATGTTTCTATTCATTACAGAACCATAGATATTACTGTAGCTAGTGTCCTTAATTATTTGAAACTGAACAACTATCTTAAAGTCTTCTTACACGTACAATAAATCCCATTCTTCTTCCTTTGCATTATTTTACAGACTGAATTAAATGCAGGAAGGTTCTTCAAGCGCTGCCTCCTTGACCATTAATATTTAAAGACATTACAAGCTTCTTGACTCACTTATCAGAGTACAAATAATCCTCCACTTTTTATCAATGTTCCAATTGGTGTCAATGGCAAATTACAATTTGCATCTGTATAAATGCTCATTTTTACTTCTATAGGTCTCACACTTTAACTATTTCAGTGCCATTTGGGTACCAGCAAGCACAATATATGCTATGCTGTTACAGCTGATGTTGAAGCTGAGAGTTTATATTTGCAGAGTATCAGATTATGCAGCATCAACAGACTACTTGCCAATAATGCATGCTAGTGTACAATGGACAGTTATCACTGTATGAATGTTTTTCAATTATTCATTTGAGATACTTAATTTTGGTCTCAATTTCACTTGAAATGGTTACTTAAGTCTAAAGCTACCAGAACAAAGTGAGAAAGTACATTTGTGAGGGTAAAATTGTGAAAAGGGAAAATAACAGAGAAAGATGTTGCCTATGGGGTGATGTATGAAAGTCTTTAGAGCGGACCCTCTTGGTGTATATGAGTTCAACATTTTCCATTAGACATAAAATGAAAGACTATTTATGCAAATCTGAGTATGACCCTAGAGACAGAAAGGGCAAATCCCATCATTCAGCTAATCAAATGCCCTCACAAGAAGCTCCTGATGAAGCTCAAAAGAGACAGATATGTATGCTGAAGAACCTTAAGATCCTAAATTAAACCCCATATTTATGATCAAAGAGTGATATATAAATCAATTATAATTTGGAAAATAATCAACAACATGATTATTCAAATGTGTGTGCTCTAATAGCTTTCCTAGACCTCCACAGACTATGTAGCCTCACTCTGCTTCAACTCTACAGTTGCCTGCCATCTGCTGTATTTAACAACTATTTAGACACTTTTAAACTTTGTTGTAGTTTTTGCTGGGAAAAAGTCCAAAAATGATGCCAAAGCATGCAAGACTGACTGACATTGCATCCCTGTAAAAACTGCAAGCTTCAGTGTCTGCAAGAACCAAAGCAAGTGTGTGCATCAGAAGATGTTTGCATAAAGTTTAGCTACAATCAACTTCCTTTATGGGGCCACTGAGTGCCTTGAATCTCTTCCGCTTAGCAGGCAACATTGGCTGCAATGCAAGATCTATTCATTACAATAACAGCAGGCTATCTATATCCCAACTTTTGGACCCATTTGTATGAGTGGTCCATAACATTTTGCAACAATATGCCAATGTGATGCTACTCACACAAATTAAATCAAACCTGCAGCTTTGGTGTTATATTAGTTTATAATACTTCACCCTTGCATTCTCTCTTTCACACATAATGTGCCTGCCATGATCTCAGTCTCCCTCTTTCTGTCTCTTTCCTGTTTCTGATTTGTTGTATTGCTCAAGACATATCTTTTGCCCAGCCAAGGAATTGCATCAGGAAGTGGTGCAGGCCCCTTTGACAAGAACTTGATGGTGGAAAAGATCAATAGTGGATTCCATCTTCACTGCACCAAAAGTCAAGCTACCTCTTAGACCAGTTCCCAGCCTATTTTCCTTGAGGACCCCCGTTGTGCAAAGACTAAAAGGCCATTAACCCCCTGCCCCATCCTGTGCTGAAACCTTGGTTTTATGCTTTCAAAAGTGAGATTCTCACCATAAATACTATATTCTGGCTGAGTCCTGTCCTTCAATAAAGCCAAAGTTAAATTAACATATAGCCTAAAACAGGGACAACGTGTGGACATTAATCACAATGGCTCTGAATGTTCAAAGCCTCAGGGACCCGCTGTGTTTTTTAGTGGACCCCCCAAGGGGGTCCTGGACTCCAGGTCGGGAACCACTGTCTTAGATCAATGAGTGGCAACTGCTAACAGGAAATAGACCCTGTTACACAGGTCCAATGCACAATCGTTGGATGTTAATTCTTAAGACAAGAAGAAATAGACTTTTTAATATAAGATTAAATTAGTCTCTCAAACCACAAGCTCTGAACCTGTGACGTTCAGAATGTATATTTTATTGTCTATTAAGTATCTGTTACGGCCCTGGCTCGGCTAGGATAAGGGGACGCAATATAAAGGAATGTGTCCAGATGGGAAATGGAGTTTTAAAGGGATTTTATTGTCCTGTGTGGCAGGCAGACATACAAAAATAAAGACAAGATGGGGTGGGCAGATGATACTGCTCAAATCAAAGAAATTATAGAACACACATGGTAAAAGAACAGCCAGACTAACTAACAGAGGAAATCTAAGAAACAAAACCTAACTGCTCTAACTTACTGAAACAAACACCCAGAAACAGCACCACTACTAATACACCAAACAAAAACACAATAGAGAAGCAAAAGTAACAAACCCAATCCCATACACAATTAACAATATTAACACAAAATCACAAGGTTTAACCTCTTGAGCCCCAAGGGTCTTTTTGGGGTTTCGGCTTAAAAATGGACATACACAAATATAATTGATTATTTCTCTGTGATTATAAATGCTACATAAACCATCTTGTTATAGAAAAAAAAGCTAACACTTATGAGGTTTTTTCAGAGGTGAAACCATCACCACAGATGCTGCTGAGTTAAAGTAACTGAAGATGGAATATGAAAACATTTTAAGAATTTTCTCCTCGCCTAAATATTTTTTGCAATTCATGATATATAAAAGCTTTTAAAACCTTTTGTGGTAGATAAAAAAAACTCCAGAAAACCATGACTCAGCATGTTGACATTATCTGTGCAAAGTTTCATAGAGCTGAAGTGAAAAATGACAAAGTTACAGCAGAATTATACTGAGTCATCCTGTTAACAATATGACCAATCATTAATGGTAATGTAGAATGATTGACACATATCTTCATCCAATCAAACCCCTGTAACCAGGCAGAAAATTGTGTTTGTGATTGAAAACTACTCCCAAAGCACACTGGGAAATGCAGTGTTTACTAACTGCGGTTTTAACATGGTGGATTTAACTTTTGGAGGCGAAGCATCAAAGGTTATAGAATTTATGATGATTTTTTTCTAACTTGATGCAGAAATTCGGCCTTCCTTTGCTTCTGGTTCGGTGAATCTTGTACATAGTGAGATGAAACATATTTTGGGAATCTGTGAGACGTGTGCTTTCAGTAGACGTAATTTGTCCGTGTGTGTGCCGTTGGGTGGACACGGGGATCCATAATAAGTTTACATATGTTTGCGGACTTTGTTTACCTTCTCTTTTAGTTGTTTGTTGTCCTAACTGTGTTTGGTGGTCGTAGACATGGTTTATATGTGCTTTTAGCTGAGATTCTGGCCTTTCTGTGGATACCACATACGTCTATATTTACATTACTGACGAGACGTTACATAGCGTGAAACCGGATGTTTAGTCCTGCAGCCCCCGGCTTCGGGGGCTTTGGGGTTCAAGAAGATGAAAACATTTTTTTGTTTTTTATAAAGCTTGTGTTTAACGTTTTTACAATAAAACGTTTGAAACTTAAAATGTTTCATATTTCAAAAGTAAACTATCATGTTTTAAAGTGATATGGTCCAGTTTTTTCTTTTTCCATAGCTCCATAGCTCTTTCTTTTTACAGAAGCTCTATGCTTCTGTAAAAAAAAAAAAAAAAAAACTCTTTCACTTGAATGCAATCAGTTGCCCCCTTGGATTATACTGCAACCATGACATCTAATCAGTTGTCACCCATAGATTTGTTGTGAAATATTGGAGGGGTTTGAGACATTTCTGTCCCTACACTATATTTTTTTATTTATATTTGTATCACTCTCTAATAGATGGGAAAATAATGCACATGTAAAAAGGATAACATGTTTCTGTAACGTTTTATCTAATGCCTCATCATATTTTACAAAGTGAAAACTAAAAGGACACTGGTTGTCTGCACCCAACATAGAGACTAAACAGATAAGAAGATAAAAAGAAAGAAACAAAAATAAAAAGAAAGAAAAGGGCATGCAAAACTCAACGAAAAGGTTGACTTTTGGATTAGTTCTCTAATTATCAAATTTTATGTGCTCGTTAAGAGGAATTTGTGCCATTCTTTTCACCTAATTCGTGTAAATCAGATGTTAACCTTTTGTTGCATTTGACTGAATAGATTTTAAATTGGATTCATCATGGACCACTTAATAATAAGAAAAAAATGAGCCGCAATTGTTGAAAATGAACATGTACAGCTGAAGTCAAGAGGCATCATCACAACTGATTCTATCCTGGTTATTCCACAGGATCAAAGCAAGTCAAAAAATATTCTGTTTATTGTGGTCGCCGTTAAAGTTGTCACAACCTTTTATCTGTCCATTTATATATGAAAAGCAATTTATTTGTCATTTTCCTTTCCGGTATGGAGGTTAGCTTCAGGTGCTTTATGGGCTGTCTGAGTGCATCAGTGATTAGGTGAATGTCACAACCACATGCAGCTGTCAGAAGCTGTTTATCTCCATTAACACAATGATGAAATGATCAAAATGGTAATAGGGATACCTTTACAAATTATATGTAAATTAATTTCCGTTTTTACTGTTGATTTATCATTTCTTTCTGTATTGTTTTTTTTTCTTTTTTAGTTTAAGTTCTGTCTGCTTTAAGCAGGCACAAATAAAAGCAAAATGAGAATTTATTTTCTTATACATTTGGCTATTGAGACACAAAATTTGTCTTGGTCTTTTCACTTTTCTTTAACCTTACCCTTCTTCAACCACATGCGCACACACACATTGAAATCAGCGCTCTTTTGGGATGATTGAGATCGGCGGTGGTGTGGATCCAGCAAAGTGAGATAGAATTTAAATTGGATGTTAAATAAGCATTACTCTGCCTGATTGTCTGGCCAGCTCAGGAAAGTGGGCAAGCAGTGAGGCAGACTGTGCTCCTCCCTCTCTGGGAGATATGTGAAATTGGGGTGAGATTGAATTAAAGCGTGAACAATTAGAGATATGCTGCTAGTGTCGCTTACATTGAATCATTTAATCCATATTATGACGCGCCGTCTTGGCCATATATCATTATAATAAATACTTACAAATACTGCATTTAGTAGTGCATGTGAGACATATGCACATGAGAAACACTTTTTTGTAAGAACTAAATTACTTGTCGGTAATGTTAAGAAAGAGCTGTCAGCAGATGTGCAGTTTAATATCCATAACTATGTATTTTTAGTGTAACTATGCATGTAAGTTAGAATGTTTGTGTTTTCAGTACCTCAAAATGAGCAATTTATATCTAGAGAAACAGCATAGCCTTTTTTTATACTTGCCATTTTACTATAGCCCTGAAAGAATAAGCCAAACCAAATGCTGTCCTCAAACAAAATTACTTTTTTACCCCAAAGTTTTTGGGTGGTAATCATTTGGTTGCAGTTTGTAATTTGTTATCACAGTCTTTGTAATTTACTTTATTCAAAGGATTTAAAATGAAATTTGTCAGGATATGACATTGTATATTGTAGAGAATTGTAAAATCCTAGAATAAGTTTGATTGAAAGGCATTGTGGCTAACAGCTTATTCAAATTCTAGTTTGATGCTAGTCAGTAGCTCTGTTGACAGTATATTGCAAAGTGGTATGATTGAAGATTAAATTGAGGAGAACTTAAAATTCAGTTTTTTTAAAAAAAAGAGTAAAAAAACCCCACAATTTTCTAGTATATTCTCCTTCATTTCTCCTTCTTATACAAAGGCTGGAAACCAACATGAAAATGAATATTTTTGCTTCATTTAACCCCTTTAAAAATCAGTCATATAACTTCATTCCTTCATACAAATACTCTGATACACATGTCAATGTTTTTCTCTGTCACTTACACGATACAGTTTGCTCGCAGTAATGATTTACCGTAGTAACAACAGCTGTGTATGTTAAAGTAGCAGTGAACTAGAAGAGCATGGCAATGAGAACCTGATTAGTGGACAGCTGTGTGTATGACACAATTAAGCTATAATTTATGGCTGCTCAGGCACAGACACAAGTCTTTTTTCTCACTTTATTGGGTTTTTCCACATACTGTGCAGGATGAAACCTGCGTAGAGATTCTGTTTAAAATGGAAGTCTTCCCATCCATCCTGTGGAAAAATGATATTTTGCTCACTGATTGTCAACTATCTTTCTTCATGCCCTAAAACAACTGCTATACTGTAATAAACAGCTTACTGAAGCTTAGATAAGAGAATAGACATGGTTTGTCCATCGGTTTACTCCACCTTCATTTTGTTGAAGATAATGCAGACTAGAGAGAATGTGAAGTTGACATAGTTTATCCATTAATTAAGATGCCATGTTGTATTCCTGCTTTCTGTGAGGCTGTCTCATTTCTAACTTCTAAATAGCTTTTTTAAGCTCGAACAGTGGGATTAGCATCTAAAGTCATACTGTATTTCAGTCCATTTCTTCTATCCATAACTAAATTCTAAACATATCTGTCCAATGCAGGCTAAAGAAAACAACATAAAAAAACCAAAACATCTTTTTGATGAGTTTCAACATTATTAAGCACCTCCATTACAAATGATTTACTCATGAAACCCATAAGAAATCATTCTATAAAATAAACACATTGCTGAATGTGTTTGGAAATATAAGAATGTGGTTACCTACAGTATGATAAATTGAGCAACAAAAGGGATTTGGATTTTGCAGGGCATCAGATTTCAACATCTGTTAGTGCAACTGAGTTGCTTCTGGTGAGGTCCGTCCTCTCTCTACTTTTATTTCTCCATCTCTATTCTTCATTGTTAGATTTAGGCAAACAAAGCAAAAACTAACCAGGCAACTTTGGCAAAGTAACTTGAGTGTTATCCATAAAGAATGGTGCTTTCATCCTAGGACCCAACAGGGCATGCCGTATCTTATCATTATTCATACAAATACCTGTCCCCATATCAAGTGATCTATTCATCCATTTTTTATTATTATTATTATTATTAATCAAGTTCAAAATCACAGAGGGGGCTGGAGCCTGTCCCAGCTGCTTTGAGGTGAGAGACAGGGTACACCCTAGACAGGTCACCAGTACATCACAGAGAAAAACAAGACGAACAACCAGGCATGCCCACACACACACTTCTAGGGTCAATTTAGAATAACCAGTTAATGCAACATGCATGTTTTGCATGGGATGAAACCAGAGTATACAGAGAGAACCCATGCAGGGGCAGTGTTTGGTTTGTTATCTTTTATGTAAGAGTTACGATTGAACAATGACCCAGTTATGCTGTTTTGCATCTCCCATTTATAATTTGTGTAACATCAGTGTTTTTGCATCTGATGGGAAAACATGTTTGGTTGTTCTCTTTTTTGTCTGCATTGTGGATGAGAGTCAAACATCAGCCAGACAGAGTGCCATTAACAGATTCAGTCTGAAAATGACATCCTGTAAGGTGAAAATCTGGTAAGCTGCCTTTTTAATCCTGGTCACCGAGTTCACAAATCCAATTTTTTCCCCAGTGTTTTAAATTGAAAAGGTATATTGGATAAAGCTTTAAGACTATGATAATAAAGAGTTAAAAATATTTTTTTGCCCAGTGTTCATTTACCTAAATATGGGTTGCTTAGTGGATTCTACAGTTTCTGTTTCTATGTAATTTCTAACATCTATGCTCACATTTTTTATTACAAAGTACTAACCTGTCTGCATACAACTAGGATGTTGTTGGGGTTTTTTCTGCTTAGTTTCACTGACAAATCCTATTGCTTCATGACATTTCCTGGTGAACAATGATGTGAATGTAAATCCTGTTGACGTCTGTTTGTATCATATGTACCTCACTGTATGTATTCCGTTGCCTGTTTCTATCTGTTTTAGCTTGTTCTGTTTCATTTCATTTCTTTTTGTCTTTTAATTTCTTTAAATTTTCCTATACAATATTTTTTTTGCACCCTACTGTGATGCTTTAAATGGACTCTATGTAATTGCTTAGTTTTTGAACTAGCGACTGCCATCTATGGGTTGTAGTGGAACTGCAGCCTCCATTGTAAGCTCATGCATGACACGAGACGAAAGGTAGACGAAAGAATGTTTGAGAGAATAAAAAGTTAATTACGTCCTATAAATGGATGCCTAGCTGTAGTAATAAATAACTGATAACAATATTACCACAAAAGCTGCAATCTTCTGATGTATTTTTTACAAGGCCCTGCTGGATTAGTGCAGCATTCACTTGAGAACGGCAAACATGAGTGTGTTTACTTTTTGTAGGCTACACTTTCACAGCTTATATATCATGAAATCATCACACTCCAACTTCATCTCTAGCATATTACTCTGCGGTCAATAAAGGCAAATCTTTGGAACGTTTACCTTTTCATAAGATACTATTTTACAGTAGCTACTTGCACTGACAGTACTCCTGCTACTGCAATAATATTTTTACCTGTTAGTGCTAGCAGGTAAAGGAGAAAGAGAGCCGACTTGCATTTGAACTACAGCTAATATGCTACACCAAATAGGCTACATGATGTACTTTAACGTGTTTATCACAAAATCCCATTGACAGTAGAAGAAAACAAAATCCACCAGAAGTAGCAAAACAATGCACTCGATCGTTGACTGAACTAACACTATTCACAGAAGTAGCAAACAATCTACTGTGACCACGTGCTGAATACACTATGCACAGACAGAATCTAGCGTCTACTTCGCCTTGCATATTATTTTTATTGTTTATTTATAGTTGTCTCTTACCTTTCAAGTAAAAAGGAAGCCAACTGTGGGTCTTTTCTCATATCCAGAGCAGTTCTAAGCATCCTCCGTTTCTCAGAACCCGCTCCGGTGTTTTCTTTTTCCTCTCCGCCGTTCAGACTCTACATTAGAACTTTTTGGCGTGCTCGATAAAACTCTACTTATCTTTAGTTTGTTTGGGGTCTGTGATGGAGTTTGGGCTGTACTCGATGCTGGCCTCTTTTTAGTCTCCACAGACTCCATCCTCAAATGTTCAAAAGCTCCCGGAGCAACAGGAAGCTACCTGATGCACGGGGACGCGCATTACGCCACACTGTCCAGGCCGAACTGCTCTCAACTGTAGTGGCTTCACAAGCTTATAGCGACAGTCACAGTAATTAGGTCAGGGGTCATTCTACACATCACGGCATTGCCGGAGCATGTATGGGGTAGAAAAGCTGTAATTTTAACATTTACAATTACATAGGGCCCCTTTAATGTCATAATGTAAAGCACTTTGAGTTGTTTTGTACAAGACAAATAAACCTGCCTTGCCATGCCTAAATATCAGGAAACGTCAACAAAATTGATCCACAAATTCTTTGGTAGGTTGCACACATCATTGTTAAGATCTATGGCTTATTCTAAGTTGATATTCACATATTACACTCCCATTCCTATCACTAGCGGCAGCCATGTTGAATGTTGTGTTGTGTCTATGCTGTCTAGATGGAACAGTGATGTTCTTGTTGTGCATACCCTCTATACCACTGATAAGGACATCACATTGAATGATGTAATCTTCCTTTGTGATATCTTTTAAAAGCCACCTTGAGAGATGCGCTCTGTTTAGACAACTGATAAATATCAGTATTTATATCCCAATAAAACTGGAAATCACATTGGTTCTAAAAGGAGCTGAACTCAGTAGCCTATAGCAGAGTGTGGCTTAATCGGATATTTTTAGTGGACCAGCTGGACTGGGCCCTCCTGGCTCCAATGTTAACCCTGCACCTTCATCCAGCTCCCAATCATGGGACTTATCCCCATGGGAATCTTTCAGAAGACTGGTGTAAAAGGCTAGTGTTTGTGGGGAAGTTAGGTCCCTGGAGGCTTGTTTTTCTGTTGTTGTCCTCTCAGGTCTGCTGGCCTCTGAAAATATTTTTTTTTTGTGTGTGGCTGATTTACATGTCAAGGGCCCTCTTAGACCCATGTTCCCCACCTCTGAGTGGAACAAGCCTCTGAGACAGCTCAATCTGGTGAACCTTCCCTCTGCCAGGCCTCTCATTTGGGGAGCATTACTGTTGGCCTGTCAGTCAGTCCTTATCAACTCAGTGCACAGCCCACTACACAGTATAATGTGCATTTCTGTGCATTGCCTTGGGGACTTAGTTCTATGCAAAGAATTTCTTTCTCTTTTGTAGTCATTCTGTTTATGATTTTTTTTTTCTGTTTTTAAACCTGTCATTTCTGTGGACATGCATATCTAAATGCTGATGCATGTTATTCTATTTATCTATTTGTTTACTTATTTATTTTTAAGGGTCTTTGTGAAGGTCTTTGTGAAAGGCAGCCTAATTAAACATATCCCTGGGGTTTCTTTGCCTTCTTTTAGGAGAAAACTGAAATAACTGGAAGAAAACTACTTATTTATATTTAAGTTAACAGGATCTACTTTTAAGGCTCTTAATCCTCTTCTTGTTGACAAAGCTCATGTTTTTCATAATTGACATTCTTTCCTTTAGTGTCTTTTAATCTTAGTTTTTCCTCTTATGCCTAAGTTTGCCCTAACAAAGATGTTCCTCACTGCCTCATTCTCCTTTTGTTTCTGTGTACAGGGCTAGTATTGTGCAGAAGAAAATAATCTATTTCCAGGATGAAGGGGAACTGACCAAGCGAATGTGTGAGAAAGGTAGGCTGTGTTTATTGGCGTGGAAGAAATAATTTACCATAAATGCACGGTTCTTTCAATCTTCCTGCTGGTACTCTATTTTCGTATTCTCTGATAGTCTCTTGCTTTACTCTGTTTTCCTTCATCCTTGAATTTGATGCAGGGATATTCCTACTAGCTGTTATGCTCTGGCATGTAAGTGATTGTGAATGAGCGTGGCCCCCTGGCTCTGCGTGACATTGAATGCCACACAGAACAACCGATCAAAAGTGTGTTGTACATCTTCACTTTTTCTAATGTCCTTCCTTTCCTTCGTCCTTTAGCTTCCCATTTTCTAAACTACTCATTTCCCATAAGAAGGGCATCTCTCACATCTCTTTAAATTAATGAAGAATCTCTCTGTTTATATCTCATAGGTAATGTATTTTTTTTTTTTTTGGCTCCTTTACTTATCTCCTCTTCTCTGCTCATGTCTGTACAGAATCCCTGTATGGAAATACTACAGATAAACCTCTGCTCAACTGTTGTGCCTGTGGGACAGCAAAGTACAGGGTCACCTTCTACGGGAACTGGTCAGAGAAGATTCATCCAAAAGAATATCCCCGTAAGCTAAACTACTCTGTATCTTTGTTGTGTCATCTTAGCTATGTCATACAAATGTTTGTCTATACCAGCTTAATCCAAGTTGGGGTTGTCGGGGCTGGAGCCTATCCCAGCTGCTGTCAGGAAAGATGTGGGGTACGGGTTGCCAGTTCATCACATAGCCACTTGTCAACTTCCATCAAATTGATAGCAATATTTGAATTATCTGTGTTACTTTCTTTAATGCTTTAAGAAATCACCCCTCCTGGTAGTTCATGTTTCAACTGAAGCTTGGCATGTAGCATAGGAATTAACTTGCTTTGGATCAACTGGAATGTGGAAGAGGGACTGAATGAAAACCGCATTGTATGAAGTCCTTACTTACACTTCTGAGATACTAAATACAGGAAACAACATTTGAATTACAGTTGGCTTGAAATCTGGGCTCAGATTTTGAAATTATAGAATTAATCCCTGATGCTCAGTAATCTGTGTGCTTGCACTTCTCAACAACAGGTCTGCTTTGTTGTCTCAGTTCCCAGTATAGAAGATTATGTCTTAACTGTGTTATGCCCAACGCAACCTTCTTAAAAGGGCATGCTCAGCCAGTCATAGTAAAGTTGTCTGAATCATATTTGCATTTATTTAGTTAGTTTAATTTTTTATTTTTGTGAAACTTAAATAGATTTAAATAATAAAAAAAAAAGGTTTATTTGTGATTGATTCTGAATACAAAAATGTATTCAGTAGTAGTAGCAGTAATTTTCATATAATTTGTGATGATTTACTTTTATATTAGTGGCCTTGTTTGTAAATCTGGATTGTTACCTGGAGTCCACAAAAGCCATAAAAAAGAAAAAAAAAAGGATTTTGATGCTAAGCCCGGTGGCTTGGCCCTTGCACATTGCTTCAGTAGTAATGTGGGTGGTGAGCTATTGTACAATGGATGGGTGTGATGTGCATATAACCTTGAGCCACACTATCAGGATGTGAATAGACTTACGGATTACACTGCCTCTCTTGTCTAAATCAGCTTCTCGCCAGTCAGATCAATATACTGATTAGAGCAAAATAAGATAAACCCTGAGATCGAAAGGGGCCCTAATTCACTGTCTTTTGGAAGGACTAGCTGGTATGTGACTCACTCTCACACACATATACGCAAATACACGCACACACACATCCAAGATAGATCAACCTAAAAGACGAGAGGGCAAGCTGTGTGGCTTCTGTTTCATCCTGACTTTGGGGTGCTACAGATTGATTTCTCCTTGTACAAAGTCATTTCCTACTTAACTAGTTATTATACCACTGCACATATTGCTTTGGACAATGTTCTTCACTGGCTTCCAAACTAAGGACTCATGGTAGTTTTTGATGCATTTCTTTATTTTCTATTTACATAATTCTCTCTTAATTAATTCCCCATCATCTTAGCAATGACGGCTAAACCACTGTAAAAATGAGGATGTTTTTTTTAATGCACTGTTGTTATAAAACGTTACAGTTTTCATCAAATGTCAATGAAGAAGTGTGCAAGTTAATGGTAATCCTTACAACAACTTATGTCTTCATTCAACGAGGTTTAGCCAGGTGTTTAGTCAGAGAACACTATAGAAGTTTTATCCGTTTTTTTTTTGTTTTCTTCATCTGACTTTGCATTTTTGTTTAAAATAGTATCAACACTTTTCTCAGTTTTCCTCTGTAAGATCAGCAATTTCTATCACATTATCTGTTTAACACATGTCCTTCAAATGAAGGAGAACAATTGTGGTGACACATATTTTGAGACCAAATTTCCCCATAAAACAGGCCAACAGGCCTTTTTTTTCTTACCGCTGACATGATAACCTTGACAGTTCTATTTTCTTTCTCCCCATTGTCCCATTTTAATTTATGCAACATTGCATGGTTATTTAGCCCAAGCAATGGCAGCATGCCTGGACACAGGGAGGATATACAGACCGAGAATATTCTCGGTGTCAACTGATTTTTGATTAATTAGCATAAAGAGGATCATTCTCAGTTTTCCCCTATAGAAGACAGACAATACACTGAAGCTGAGAACAACATCTATAATGTATAGAATCAAAACAAGTGACCTTTATTTATTTTTGTTAGCTAAGCTAACACTATCTTCCCCTTTATTAAATATATGAATGATTTCATGGGGCTGAACATTCACTAGAACAAGGGAATTTGTCATTGCTCTTTCAATGTCCCTTTCACGCATAGAGACCACTACAGTGGACACCTATTTCACAACTGTTTTCTAGTTTATTCATGGTTGGGGATTACATATTTGTAATTTTGCCACTTCAGGGAACATCAGTGAGTCATGTAATATGCTGCCACTCACTGTAGAATATTTATATA
>JBBBVU010000007.1:12328031-12342329 GCA_037177055.1 Atherinosoma microstoma | reverse complement strand
ATGGATGGATGGATGGATGGATGGATGGATGGATGGATGGATGGATGGATGGATGGATGGATGGATGGATGGACATCCCACAATGTGGAAGAACAGTGTATAAGCAGTACACAGGATGTTTGGGATTTTGCTCATGTGTGCAGTACGGAATTAAAGGAATTACTTCCTCAGCATTAAAAATTTGCTTTCCTTTAGGGGTTACTGCTAGTGGTTGAGGGTCACATACAACTGTAATTGTTATAAAGCAGAATACACTTCTCATTTTCAGTGCTGCTGTTTGAGACCATGCCGGGTCCTTGATAATAATAAACACAAACATAAATCCCATGAACTGCCTGGTTCTTAAAACCTTGAAAGGTTGTTCTAACTATATTCCAAAGGATTATTCAATGTTTAAATATGTTCTATAGTACAAGAAACATCCTTTAATTCTCCTATAAAATTTTAAATGAGGAGGACAGAAATAAAGATAATGTTCTTGTTTGGCTGCATGTTGAAATAGTGATCAGTTTTAAAACATTCATGCTTATTCATTATAAAGAAGTCAGTTCAGACAAGGAGAGTAGTGTAAAACATTTCCCCATCACATCGATATTTACCCACTGTAAACAAAGTGTGTTAATCGTTTCAAAGGCATCCCCTAAAGACCATAAAGTTATTTGTGATTGTTTTTTTGTTCTGTTTTGTTTTTTTATTTGCAAAGGCTGGTGCAAAAAAAATCTGACTTTGTCCCAGCATTTCAGTCAATCAATCTTCTTTTTTCTATCCAATTCCTTACTGAGCGGTATTAATGGAAATATGATGGAAATAAGTTTATAATTATGCATTTCCTGTCTTCTGACTGCATTTATCATCATAATTTCTCTGGAGTTTCCTGAAGGCAACAGGTGCTAAATAATTGATGGGCCTGAAAGCAGTTTGGCACTGAGAGGAGAGCCTGCAACTCTCTAAGGAAAAAAGAAAGAAAAAAACTCCAGAAGCTTTGAAACTAGCGGAAGTCGGCAATCTTCACTTAGAATAACAACAGTGTGCCTTAACGCCAAGTATTTGGTGCTGAGACAATGGGATACAGTCTCTGTTACAATGCCGGGGCATTGCAGGCAGAGACATCAAAGAATCGGTTTGTCAAAGGCTTTAGTTTACCAAGAAGATCAAGAGATACAGATAGAGTTAAGACAAAATTCAAAAGTAACTTGAACATCTAAGGGGATAGGAAACTGTCATTGCCCAACCTTAAACAACACCAGTGTTTCTCATTTTCATATTAAATTATTCAGTTGTTTGGAAACTTTGACAGCTTTTAAAAAGCTACAAATAAGAAAACTCAAACATGGCAGAACAACTACATGAGTGGTGTCTTCTGACTGCTTTGTAAAGCTATTTCTTTTTCTATGTTGTTTTTTCTTTCTTTCACATATTCCCAGATTGAATTACAAGACACTCTGTCCTCAAACTGTAATTTCTCTCAAAAGAAATTTCTTCCATCAATTCTCAGTGAAGTAATTGCAAACTTCTGAACAACTTTGCATTAAAACAGTGAGCAGTCCACTCCAGCCTTATAACTTCTTAAACAGTTTGCAATTAAGAAATACATATTCAATACATTTTAACAGTATGAAAACACACTGAGTGTGAAAAAGGATGCTCAACAAATATCTGGAGCAATCTTGAAACAGTGGTACACTTCCCAATGGAGCCTTTGTAGAAAACTTTTTTTTTTGGGGGGGGGGCTTTAAGTCCATAGAATCAGTATGTAGGCCATGGTAAGAATGGTTTTACAATGACAGTTCAGTATTCAGTTATGGTTTTCAAATGCTGGGGTAAACACTGATAAAGCTGGAGAAGCATTGCTCAAAGAAAACATTTGTATCCATTGCACATCTTAGCACATAGTGTCAAATATGAAAAGAAAATGATCATTTTATACAATTTCTTGTATTAATCTTGAAACTCTTAACCACAGTTTTTATTGTTTGAATTCAGAGCAAACAATTAAAAAAATATAGATTTAATACATTCTAACATGGTGTGCTATGAAGAAATAAGTGGAGAATATTGTAATATTTGTATACTAAATCGGTTCCTTATAGTCCATAAATCAGATGCATGGCAGATGATGATCATCCAACCTTTATATTAGCCAAGTTAATGTCTGAAGAGGCTGTGCTGAAATGGCAATTCTGTCTTTACAGTATTAATACACAGATCTGCATCCCCATCAGAGCATAAAGTCTAATCAGGATTGCCATATGCAGTGATAGTTGTGCATATTGTAAATGACTTTATTTCCCATTTCTTACGAGAAGATCTTTTTACTCTAATACATTTTCTTGGATTTTATCTTTTATATGTCCAGAAAATTTAATGTATCAGCTTTGAGAATAACTGTAGAACCCTTCAAATGCAATATAAATCTAATTTATCCCCAAAAAGCATTTCCTTTTGACTTTTCTAAGTTTATTCAGTCAGTTATGTAGCAAAAACAGAACAAATGCAATTTGGAAAATGAGAGCTTAAATCTGACAGAAGTTACTTTGTGAACTAACGTTTCATAAATACAGTATATTCCCTGTACACAAATGCATGAAGAAACTTTTTTATTTCTGCATAAAAGAAGGAGGTTTTGAAAGTAACCTGAATTACAGTTAAACAGCATTTACCTTATAAAAGGAATGAAGTGTGAAATGTGTGTATATGATAAGAACTTTGATTACACCAGTGTCATGACAAAAGAGTACACAAAACACATTCACCTTTAGGTTTGGATCTTACTTTCTTAATTTGAAAATCAATGAAAGCTGATTAAAATCAAATCTATTTTAATATCATTTTAGCAATCATAACTTTTGTCCTCATGAGTGTCCATTTTTACAGTTCTTAGACAATGTATTTATTGTTACTGATATATAAATGGGAAATTTCCCGTTTTGAATATCAAGCACATAATAGTATTAAAACTTAAAATGCCACTGCAGCTCTTTGCAATGTGTTATGAGGTATGCTAGCAATTCATTGCTGATGTTTCTAAATTTAAACTTATGTCTTTTAATTCTGAATATTGTTTGTTTTTATTGAATTTTAAACTGGAGTCTGCAATAATTCTTAATATCATCCTCAGTAGAGGTCTTACTGCAGCACAGGCCACTGTAACATCAGGTAGTAAAGCCATTTTATCAACAAAGCTTTACCTAAAGGTGGAGGAGACATGCTTATCAATGTCTCTAAAGCAAAAACATGGTAATCTTGCAGTGCTGAAACAGTCAGTTTAAATCTTGTTGTAAATGGCCTGAGGAAAGAGGAACCTAGCAATCTCTCCTTTTATGCTGCGTTTCTCCTCGACCTAGTTTCTGTGTTTCTGTGTTAAAGCCTGCCTAAATACTTGGATGCCTCCTGAGCTTCTTTTAAGTTGACCTTGTTTTTTTTTTTTCTACACATTTCCCAACACCATGCAAGACACTGGATCGTACACAGTGCCCATCAGCAAATGTGTACTTGATGATAAATTCTATTGTTGCATATCTATTCTTTCAAACACATGCCTTATCAAATATAATTTCACTCCACACATTTACAGGTCAATAGTCAAACAGGGATAAGGTGATTTAAGATAGAAAACCTCAAGAACAAAGACGACTTAAATCAAGAACTGGTGAGGGCTCCACGCCATGCTTTAACATGCCAGATAACTAACAGGAGACAAACGATAGTACAAAATCAAGCCAAGAGCTCAGAAAGCTTTGTCAACTCTAATTTAGAAAAGAAAAAAAAAAAACAATAAATGAATGAAAATATGTTGTGCTTCCAAAATATTCACTGTGATCATCATGTTTTTAGACACCAAATGGTTGCAAGACAGATTCCAAAAGATTGCTACTGGCAGGTCAAACGTATTCCTGCTATTTAAGTGATTCCACAGTTGGACAAGCTTGCACTGATCATGCCCTGTCCAAATAACTGAACGTTAAAAAAGATGAAAGATGAGCCACCGGGCAAAAGGACTCAGGGTCTCCTTTTGGAATTTTTGTAACTGTTGGGAGTAAAATGGCCATTTCATTTTTTTATCTTTTTTAAGAAACTACAGATATATATAATCATAATGACATAACAACTCAGTCAAAAATAGTATTACTCAGAGTCTCTCTCTTTCATTTGATCCAAACTATTATCCTTTCCTAACACTAACCAGGTAGTTCTGTTGTTTAAGCATAACCAGAGAGAAAGAAATACATTAGAAGTAAATAAATGAACAGCTTTCTCACACAGAAGTTGCAAAACCTAAAAAAAAGCTTCCACTGCCAACCCTCCAACTTCCACATAAAGGCTTCTTTGCTGATCAACAGGACACAAGCTCATACATGCGGCTGTTGTTTGCTTATAAACAGCAACTTCTAAATATCTGAGATTGTAAGACAAATCAAAAAGCAATGTTAGAAAAAAATGAAATATGCTCCTGTGTTTTCTAGATACAGAGAATGAAGCACAGAGGAACAGGGAAATTAAAAAAGAGTTACCCTCAGTCTCTGTTATCTCCAATATGAAAATCCTTAATTGCATGCAATACACAAGGGCAGCATTCATATGTGTTGTCCTCAAGTTGTTTATGTAGAAAATGAAACACACCGTGGGCTGTAGCAGTAGAGCAAATCTCAAGGCAGCCAATTGTAACTTGCAGAGCCACAGAAAAAGACCACTGGGAAGGGACAGAAGCACCATTACAGCAGGACAACCAGAATTTAACTAGAGGAAGACAAAGAA
The DNA here is from genome assembly GCA_037177055.1 of Atherinosoma microstoma. Taxonomy (NCBI): domain Eukaryota; kingdom Metazoa; phylum Chordata; class Actinopteri; order Atheriniformes; family Atherinidae; genus Atherinosoma; species Atherinosoma microstoma. Next base: position 12,337,574 of record JBBBVU010000007.1, on the reverse strand, counting down.
ATCAAGTCATGAGAAAGAAAACAATCCCCAGAACAGAGCCCGCAGAATCTGCACAGAGCAAGTTGATCATGGTGGCATAATTATCTGTGTTGTATGTATGAAAGCATAAACAAGACAGGGAATTATGAGACACACCATCTTAAAAACCTGTAAACAATTTACATATTATGCGCCTTAGTGCCAATAATTATAATGATAGTGATTTTAAAAAATCAATTTATCTCTGCACTGGAATTATTCCCTTTTCTTTTAATTCAATTCAGTGGATGTGGACAGAGAACTAATGGGAATTAAAATGGTAAAGGACCATGGATTATGAGCACACTATGCTTTTAAACTTTGAAGGGCATGTCTTCTGTTAATGCTGCTGAACAAGCATGCTTTATTAAGAAATGCCTTACTCACAGCTTGGAAGAGGGTAGGCTACACTTCCTGTAACACCATGATTATCCTTGTAATCCAGAAATTCTCCAAGCATAATTTAACAAGCTGCAACACAGATATATATTCCTGCATTGCATCAATATGCTGTTAATTTTGTGCAAAGTTTGAAAAAAGGGCTGAATTTATTAATTGTCAATGCATTAATTTTAAAATACAACTGTGATGAAGCACTTGGTAACACCTCTTAATAACTTTGGTGAAATTTTCCCATACCACCAACTCTCTGCCTAAGGACTGCTAGTACCTTCCAAGTTTCATTTCTTCAAACACTACACCTTGTCTGCACAGACTTGCATAACCTTACAGGAGAGTTTTAAATGCCACTGGATAACAGAACAGAGTTCTGGCGTGTTTTCCAATTACTGAGCAGCAAAGGTGTTGAAAATGACAAACCACTAATATAAATCATATCTAGAACGGCATAAAGTTCTGATATTTGCTTTAATCTCACCCCTTTATAATCCTCTATATGCTGTTGTGAAATATTTATGATGTATAATTATGTTCAGGAAAAGTCCAACTGATGTTTGAAACATGTGGACAGTGGGAAAAGAAAGAAACGGAAATTTAAATAGTTGTCTTAAAACAAACAGTGTACTGAAACATTCTTGTTTTATTAGTGTCATGTTTGAATGTCATTGTACAGAGGACTGCAAACAGTCTCATGTGACCACAGTGCGGCTGCTCCAACTATCAAGCTCATCCACAGTTTGTTCACTGGCCCAAACACAGCTAGCGTTGTCCTTGTGTTGTACAGAGGAAGCACCACTATGCATGCATGCTCTTAATGTTCCCGGTGTACATACTAGAATGAATAAAACATGTCATCCAAAAGGCTCCATTCCATCATACAAATTGTGAAAACCTGCCCCCTCCATCCCTGCTTCAGCTCAGGTTGACTGCTTTTTTCACAATGGAAACAACCTTTTTGGTTGAGAAATTCGCTTCATGATACAAAATATTGGTGTGTAATAAAATGGATAACAAGACCTTCCCAGAAATTAACACTATAGACTGATTTAACAATGATAAATAGAAAAAAACTGAAAGCTTTTGCAAAAATATGACGACAAACTGCAGGAAAAAAAAGACAGCATGTCTACATGGATCATATACTGTACATACCAAATGCGTTTCTTTTAGTCTTTATTTATGCTATTAATCTGTTTGCCTTTCCTCTGACTGCTAAATTACAGTTTGTTTTTAACTTTACATTACCAGCATACTCATTTATTATTTAAATGTCAACAGAATATAAAATATGCTAAATATTAGCACACTCCTATAGCTTGAAGCACTGCACAGTGAAATTTAGTTAAATATATTTTGCCCTAGTGGGACAGCATTCCCTTTTCATTTATATTAATGCTAAAGGCATTGTCGAGGCTACTGCATTACATTGAATAAAGAAATAATAATAAAATTGCGATAATGTATGAGGATTAAGTCCATTTGCAGTATGTAAAGAAAAACATTTGAAATAACATTTTCTGAATTTAATAATGTACATCATTTACTTCTTTGGAAATTAGTTACCTTTCAGTACATTGAGTCATCGCCTGCACAGTAAGCACATAAATAGCAAAAAGTAATGCAAGTACATTTGCTTTAGGCCCTTAGAGCATCTTGCCTTTTTTTCCTCTTACCTTCATATGGACAGCCTTATCTCGCCACTGCAGTATTTTTCCTTTTTGTTCTCCCAATGTCATGCTACTATTCATCCCAATCTGCCTCTGTTCTGAACAACAAATCACTGTTTGGCTCTTTTTGTCTCTAGGACAACTGACTGTCTGTTTCTTATTCAGGCTCTCAGCCTTCTTGCCACATTGTCCTCAGTTTCTCATTGTCTTTTCCCCCGTCTGCCCCTTGTTATTTATGGTATACAAAATTGTGGGAGAGCAGAGAGAGCCTAGAGCTAAACTATACCCACAGCAGAGTTGCCGACGAGGTTTTGGGAAAGGTCTTGTCAGAGACAGAAAGCTTTCTGTCACCTGTGCCACTTCACCTCCCCTCACAGTATCCTTGTCATATTTTCTAACTGATATTTTCATCTGTAGATGAAGTGACGTCTTCATAAATTAACTCATATGACATATGGTTCTCATCCTTCAGAAAATGGTTTGTGTCTGGATTTCTTTCTGGTCTGTCTGATGCACAGTTGTGAATGAGAAACTTCCGACAACAGACACACTTTGACAAATTTGATCTCATTTTTATCCTGTAAGCTCCTGTTTGTATCTAAAGCTAAATGAACTGAGCAGACAAACATGTGCATGTTTAAACTGTATAATCCAGTACAGAGTAACGAGCGAAGGGCCTGCTGTAGCTGGAAAAACACGAGAGACTTTCTTCATCAGGAGTCTGACTAACATCCATTGAGTGGTGTTAACTTGTCAAGTTCTCCAGTACAGCATCAGAATCAGCTGGTCGTTTTCAGTGACACCTGTGTGGGGTTTTTAATTATGTGTCCATGGCAATATGATGCAACATAGGTTGTTAAAATGGTGGACATTCAATATATGAGTATAACATTACACTTTCTGTTATATTTTAGATTTTCACAGTTTGCAATGCAAAACAAGTTAAATCAGCAGGTTTAATGATTTTTTTAAATAATTGTTTAGATAAGACCTGTATCATTATAATTGCAGCTTGAGGTAATCCATTGCTACAACACAGATAAAGTCATACTGTTGTTTAAAGTCTTGTGCATCTTTGCTCCAAAGACAGTCTCTCTTTTGATCCAGTATTTGTGGAGGAGTTTGTGGGTCAAGCAATGTGAGCCGCTCATACACTCAGACATGCATATCGTCAAATCAAGCCTCGTAAGCGGATCAGGACAACTGCTAGGCAACTGAAAGTGACAAGACAAAACTAGAAACTAACAAAAAAGAAAAGAGAAGTCAGTATATGAGGTCAACATTTCATATTAAAAACAAGAGTTTTCCCCATTTTCTGCAGTGGTAAAATATGCTGCAAAGCTGTTAAATTCTCCAGCATAATTGTTTCACTAATCATTTTAACAAGAGTACACTGACTCATTAGTGAAATTAAGGAGAGAACTGTTCTTTAACTAAGATTGGGAGCAAAACTAAAACCAGGATACCACATTCCCCTTGTTGGTGTAAATCAAAACTTCCTTAAATTTTGCTCCAAATTTTACTGCACAAGAAGCAGTAATGGTTTAAGCTTAATGACTACTTGAAGTAGATGAGTCCTTGTGTTTGAAATGAAGGGATGAAATCTTGTAAATAAGAGTGAAATACAACAGAAATAAAGTCAGGGATAAATCTGATTTGTCAACATATAAAAGAATAATATCCCCATCTTTCTAAAACCTTAAAATGTTCATATATGCAGGGGTGGAAACCACTCTCAAATTCCAGTAATATTAGAAAAACTATCAATGCAGTATCAACTGAATGATTTAAAAACCCTCCCTCCCAACACACACACACTCAGGACATGTATTTTACAGGGTGAGTTCTAATTCACCGATCATAGTGATGTTCATAAGTTTTCAATGTAGTGAGTCCCCAAGACCCACAGGTGGTGATTTGAGTGGGTCCCTGGGAAATTCAAAAGGTCCCCAATTTTTCAAAAAAATATTTCTTTCTGTTTCTTACATTATTCTATTTTTTAAACTGTAGGCTTAAACTCCTTTTATGGTGGTATGGTATAACATGGTTATAATTAATGGACATATTCATGCATGTATATGAAATTAAACAAATCAAATTCCAAATCTGAAAAGTTTATTATAAAACAACTGTCCCAGTAGGTCCGCTCCTTAACCCACAGCCGGGCGATGACCCGGGGAAAGTGATGACGAGCCGTGGAGGAGGAGTTCACCACTTAAATGGAGGGGAGAGTGTTTGTTTGTCATCGTTGTAGGGTTTGGGTTTATGTCTGTCATGTTTAGTTTAGTTTCCTGTTTTATTCTGTAGGTTTTGCCCTTGTCCATTGTATTGTTTGCTTCCTGTTCATTAGTTCACCTGGTCCTAATTTTCTCATTCACTCCAGCTGTGTCTCATTGTGTTCTCTGTGTATTTATACCCCTTGGTTTCTGTTACTTGTCGCTGGTTTATTGTTTGTACTTTTCCTAGTTGTCCGCTTAGTTTTGGTCTAATAAACTTCACTGCCTGCATCCTGCCTGCAGCCTGCCTGCAGCTACTTCTTGCGTGCATTTGGGTCCACTACCTCGGCATACCCGAACATTGTTGGTGGAAAAAGGTTTTGCCAAAACAAAAGAGGCATGGACCTTTGAGGGCGGAATTGATCATAAAAATAATTAAAAATAAGACCACACATCAACATTATTCATCGAGTTGGAACATTTTTAAATTTATCTGCAAACCGACACTGATTTGTTTGTTCCACCCATGTGGTTAAAAGGGTCATTCTTGCCGAACAAACCGTCGGATCTGAGCAGGTCATCTGGCTGATCACCTGTTTTAAATGGAGGGAAAACTCCTCCCATCTGGCTGGTCTATGTAAATGGTGCAGACCAAGTGGCATGACATACAAAACAGGATCTCGTCAGAAGCGGGATTTATGCGCAGACATCTAAGCATAACAAAATGGCGACCACCATTCAAAGTATTTTCCATCACTGCCTCCAGAGTACGTTTTACTTATTTCATTAAAGCACGTCCCCTAAACGTTAAAACATTGACACAAATGAGCTCATCATTTAGGAGTAGAAACGCAAGTTTACTTATCATGAAGTTTGTATCTTTAATTGTTGAAATGAAATCTGCAGCGATTGGATAGTTGTTTTGGTAGCGGTTAAACCAACATGTCGCAATACTGTGTGTACAGGCATCACGTCTGTGCATATTTAAGATGCTCAGAGGGTTGAAAGCGTTTCTCTGTTCTGCTGACAACAAAGTTTCTTTTGGTAGTTACTGTGATTTTAAACACGAGTTGTTCACAATGTATCGTTTTCATGGGAAAAATTAGGTGCGTCCCCAGGACGCAACAATTGCGAGTTTACTGCGTCCTTTCAGGTTTTAATGCGTAAGGGACGCAGGACGCTTACCTAGCAACATCAATGCATCATATACTGTAATAATAAGCCCCTGGGAGCGAAGGTAGATACATATGATGAGGACTTTTGTACTAAGTAATGTGCTTCTGAGATGCCTCTGCAATAAAGGTTCCATTGTCAAAGACTCAGGGTCCAATAATCACTCACTCTCACTGAACCATTAGGCTTCTGGCTGTAACTGCAGTCCACTCTTACATAGGACAGTTATTGAACTGCTGCTCTGTTGTACAGCTAATTAGGCAGGCTCTGTTGTTTCTGCACCCTTGACATGTATTAGCTTGTTTGTACGACTGAGTGCACACAAGGCACCTTTTCACATGGTCACTATGCAGGCATTTCTGTAAAATCTGACACCAAAGACATGATCCCAAAGGTGGTGATCAGTCGACTAAATATTCCTGAGCAGGACTGCTATCCTAACTGACTCAGGTGTCCACCTACAATGACACTGCCTTAGCATTGTACTTGAGTATTTCTATTGCATAAAGAGTCAGTCAGTACCTGACGTATCAACAATGCAGTTCAGTGCAGTTTCTGATTTGCAATTCTTTTTCGTAAATGCATGCTTGATTTTGCTTTGAAAAATGACAGATTACTAGTTTCACTGATAGAAATTTAAAGTTACCAATATTTGACAGTGAGTATTTCTTCACTTTTGTGAAGTGCTAAACATGTTTTACATTTCACAACAATGCCAGAAATCAAGGTTGATTTCAGAATGAAAAATTTGTTGAATTTGTAGTATTAGAGTGGCCTTCATCATTTTTGGTGTTTCACAGGATATGCTCCTCATGTTCATTTCAGTTACGTAAAGTGAAGTGGAAAATCTAGACTCCTTTGAGTCATCAGAAGATGGAAGATAACCTACATTCTGCCATGCTGTAATAAACACAGTTACATAATCAACAATAAAAGAAAAAATCTCCTGCTTCATATGGGAGAAAAAAGAAAAAAGTTCTTTTTTGAATTTGTTTTTTTTTATTCAATATTCTTACTCTTAAGTTGTCAGACATTGATCCTGGTGAGGCATCTTTCCAGACACACGTGGATCACCAGTATCACTAGCCCAGTTTAAAATAAATTTTAAAGTAGTTTCCTAGCTAGTCATCTTTTAAAAATATTGACATATAGCTGCACATTTCTAGAAGACATTTTGTCACTCTACCAGTACAACTACTAATACGATTACTCTAATGTTAACAGGAAGCTATGTAGCAGTGCTAATCTAGTTATATGCACAAGATTAGTTTTAATATAAATCATGTTATATTTAGTTTTCCATGAATGTATTTAGGGTACTACACATCAACTTGGTCAATCAAGATTTTCACTTTGGAGCTGAAAATAAACTATAAAGAATACTCAAAGAGCCCCTCAGTATCACTGATACTTAGTGTTAAATGAGCTATGCTACATGATCCAGTTTGATTTAAATAGGAAGCTAGCATGGCTGCTGATTCTAAACTAAGCTCCGGCATGAAAATGTGGAGAAGTAGCCTGTAGCCTTTAACCAGTCTGATTTTGTATAGGAAGATATAGGGATAAAAAGAAAGGGAGATATTTCTGACTTTTAAAGAGGAAGGACACATATCAAGCCGAGATAGACCCCAGCCCCAGTATCAGCAGCCTGACAGTGGTCAGACACAAGGATCCAGTTTACCACCACCACCAGACAGGAAACCAAAACTGCTAAAGGTAGAGGCCATTGAACCCCCCTGCTACAACATAAAGTGCCACATGCTGCATTCCAAAACAACCAACTTACATTTCTATGGACCTTTTGAAACTTGTTGCAAACATTTTCACTTGGTGATCCAGATTATTCATTCAAAGATGTTTTGTTTCTTGTGTATCTCTAATGTGATCACAGTAATCTTAACAGTGTATGTGAGTGTGTGATTGTTAGAGAGATAAACACAATCATTTCCTTTCTTAGTATATGCCCCCCTCATAAAGTCTGGCCCACCATAGTGTTTTTGGAGCTGATACTTGATGGGGTGAATTGCAGCACGAGTTCTTAACTTGTTAGCTATCTAGCCAGCAACCATTTCATTCTGTTGTGCATATTTTAACAACTTGGGCCAGTTTAACACTATAATTTGCAATGAAATCGAGCCTAAAAGAGGGATCACTAGCCTCTTAGTAGCCTATGGACAAAATTGCAGACAAGGAAAATGCAGGTGTTTGAGAATAAAATTGCTAGTCGTTTTTCTGTCAGTTTGATGTACAGATGAGCTCTGAAGCCATTTACTGTATGGTCTCTCATACTGTAATGTGCTCCAAGAGTTAGTAAGCACTATAGATGTGAAAAGAGGCAGACCCTTTGGAAGAAAGGGCTTAAAGGGGGAGACATAGGTCACTCTGTTCCCCTAAAATGATCCACTTGAATAGAGGTGTAATGGAAAAAAAAATTGCAGCTGGGTTATTTTGACCAAATCATGTCAGACATTTTATTAAGACCTCAGTAAATTTTGTCAGCTAGTGAAAATATAGTGTAGTTGTGTAAATTGTACATGCAAAAAAGTAAACAGTTGATACTTTGCCACCATCTAACATGATTAAATTACCATAGTTTAAAAAAAATTGCACATTTTACACTACTTTTGGTCAGACTGGGTGGTTAAAGAGGTACATTGGCACAGCTTTGATCATAAATGTTGATCACCTATTCAATATACAAAGTACAAATGCTGACTAATAGTGTTCAAGCATATGCAGATTGAAAGGGAAGAAAAGCAGCAGAGGGACGTTTTGGTGTTAATGAGCCTTTCAGACTGATGCAGTTGCCGCATCTGAAACAGCGTTAATTTGCACACAGTGCGCAGTGGCTCCAAATGTCTCCATTTAAACATGTGAGGTTTTCTACTAATAGGTACTGCACATTTTCCACACAAGAAACTGGACAATAAAGAAATGATTTGGAAAAAGTACTGTTGTTTGAGAAAACTACTTTTGAAAAGCTGCCATTCTGGATCCACATTCTTAGTCAGCCACTGTGTGCACAACCTGAATTTATGTGTAGCTCTAGAAAAGCCCCCTGATTTGCTCAAGTCAAACAAGTGCCACTCGTGTGTTTGAGGCTGCATCAGCAGCTGTGAGCCATATCCGATCATGATCAAATGTTGATCCAAGATGAGAGAACATGCCTCTGTAAATACTTCAGTATGTTTAATAACAAACCCATGGAAGTACATTTGAATTTAGTAGTTATTTCTGGGGATGATGCATGGCAGTCTCAGGCTAATGTTACAGTGTAGTGACCCTCACCTCATATTCTCCTTATTTTCTCCTTTTCATGCAAAAACAGATGTTTGGCTCTTCGCTGGTTACAGCTTACCATCAGACCCTCGGTTCAGCCGCTTGTGCTACACAGTGGCATTGCACTTGCATTTTAATAACATTCCCATTTAGCAGCCAATCATTGAAGTCTTAGTCCTGACAGCTGTGTTAGAGCAATAAATCATAAAATGAGCAGACGCAAAAAAAAATATCTTTGCATGTAATTATAACCATGGCTCAGTCAATGTGGCTTGGCATGAAAACTAATGTCCATGCACAGATTTTTAATTGCTCACCTCACAGGGTAGATATGTCCAAGACAGCATCTCTGCAGTGTTGATCAAGCAGCAACACAAATTTATGATAAAACTGTTGGAAGATTTTAACATTGTATATATATATCAATTGCAGTTTTCTCTTCCTAAAGTTTATGTGGCAAAACTCATAAACAACAATCATGAAAATGTATATACATTTATACAGCTTTATTTTATCTGATGATGTGGAACAATGATGGCATGTATTTGCTTCCCTTTGCCAGCTGCAACAGCTGCTTTGAAATTTGACAGAACTCCCCACCTCCATCATGCATACTTGTTCACGGAAGCTTTGCTCTGCGTGCTAAAGTCCATAACATCCTAATGCGTCATATTCCAAATCTGACGCTACGGTAGGAAACAATCTCATGCCGTTCTGACTGGTGTGTGTGTGTGTGTGTGTGTGTGTGTGTGTGTGTGTGTGTGTGTGTGTGTGTGTGTGTGTGTGTGTGT